>CAKNWU010324698.1:0-12754 GCA_932072015.1 Andricus quercustozae
TTAATCAAATAATTCAAGACTCCTAATGTCCATAACGACCAGTGATGGTCACTCTATCCTAAACTTGTTGAATTATTGGTGAAACTCGGCAGGAACCATGTTTCTTGGTTTGACCACCTTACCAAAAATACTATTCAGAGGATCCTCATTATATATTGGTACAATTTCGTTAGCAATGTCTCCATGTATCCGTATTTTCACTCTTCCATATTGATTTTGAAGGTCCGCTCTAGGAGCCATGAATGGGAACAAATATCCATATCGGAATAATCCAATGACGTGTTGGTGCTTTTCATCTGTTCGTACATAATAATTGTCACGTAATAACTGGACAGGTTGACCTGGAGGTCTTAAATTTTCGTGAAAATTAATATTATGAATTTGAATGGGAGAAGGATAAACTGCGCCCTGTTTATGTGGCAGCATTAGTTCTGCAAAAAGAAAGTAGAAACAGGAATTTAATTATTGTATTAGCTAAGTAAATAACGAAATAACAATGCGCTTTAAATTACGGATATTCTTATATTTACCTGTAAGATTAGGAAACAACATCAAGATGAAATACAGAAAAAAAATCACGGGTATCATTTTCTTGGAATAATTTGAACCCTCTTATGCAAATTTCTATTGAAGACTAACTGATACCTAAATAAATGTTTCCATGCGTACACTTGTCACCGTCTCATTGGTCCTTATTATTATGTGTTAGTTACAGAAGCGGATCTACCGCGGAGCTAAATATTAGTATTTAAAAGATAGCAAAACATTATATTTGATAATCATTGCATTTATTCATCCAATTTGTCCACATTGCAGCTCCTATGGTTCCACTAGATTTTAAACGAAGTTTAAAATTGTTTAATTTTGAGCTGTTGAATTAAGCTTGAATTCATTATTTTCGAAGATTTGAATTAGAAATCATATAATTTTCAACGTTTTTGGAATAATTAAACTCTAAAGGTTTGCAATGTTTAAAATTGTTCAATTTTGACTAATGTAAATGACAGTGAATGTATATTTTTGTGCACAAATCTGACTTAATTTTTGTTAATCAGATATAGGGGACTTGTGTCTATAATGGACAGTTCGCTAGAACGGTCAATCTTTGATAATTCACTAGTTAACAGAAATAAACGCCACTTTTTCGTACCAGAATATTTTTAGATGAAATATACACCGATGGCAAATAATTTTAAACAACAAATATCTAAATTGAAATTATAAAATATGATTATAGATTTCACCTACATCATGATAAATGTTACTTCAAAATTGAATTACATTATTAAATGTGTTACCATGTGTCAATTTGGCCATTTTTGTGGGTATATTATAGTTCGTTCTGTAAACTCTCGCGGTTTTTCTGAAATTCTCAGAAGTTCCTCAGTTTCTGGAGAGTGATAATCTCATCAGAAATCCTGTTTCTCTTTTCAGATGGTAACTCTAAAGTCATTCTCTGAGAATTTAGAATGAACGCAAGAAAATCGCAACTATGAGAAGGAACCTAATAAGATTTTGTATCGTTTACAATAAAGCCCAAACTTGTTAATAAGTTTAAAGAAGCCTGAATGTCATCTAAACATTTAGAATAAGTATTCTCGAGAAACAGAAGGTCATCAAGATACTCGTATATAACAGAGAGGAATCCTACATTTCTCAAATGTCCTACTACTGGCTTCATAATTTTTGAAAGACAAATGGAGTCGTGTTGAGACTAAATAATATAATTTTTCTCAATGGCAACCATTTGATAAGCGTCTTTAAGATCTCATTTACCGAGACAAGAATTTAGACTCACTAACTTACAGGCTACTGTATAATCTTCGAACTTAAAATGATCAGTATCGATGAAGTGATTGAATTGTTTAGGATTAAGAATTAATCGATTTGTCCCAGCCGGCTTCGGAACTAAGAAAATTACCGACAAAGACTGGTCTGCTTGTGGGGAACATTGACTAATAGCTCCTTTTAGTATTCATTTCTGAACTCGATTTGAAATTTAGCCACTGGAAGCTGTTGCGCTGTCCTCTGTTTGGATTCCCCCAATTGCTTTTGTTGGATTGAAACTAACTGGGAAACCTGTTGTGATAACCGCCCACGTCCTGGACTTGAAAGGTTGACGACGAGGCGGGGCCTTGGAGGTTTTTGTTTTCCTGAGTTTTCGGTTTTTTCCATGAGATGTTTTCCAGATGTTTCGATTGTCTTCGCCGCTTTAAGGTGCTGTCCCAACTTGTGGCCAAAAATCCATTCATCTCCTATGGAAGATTCCATCGCTGCCTTCTGACAACTGTTAATTGTAGCGAGAATAAGATTTCCACATGTAAGAGTTTCGTCTCTTTGCAAATTGGCCAACAGTCGTGCAGCCTCGCTGAGCTTTTTGAGCAAGAAAATTTGTGTTGAGGATGATTTCTGTACATCATCCAGTTTTTCGTCATTAATGACAATAAATATAGTGCTGCCCAACAAGGCTAGGCAGGTAGAAATTTTCTTTTGCTTCTCAACTAAGCGTTCATCTCTCTTTAAAGATGTTTTGCCAAATGAAATTTTAATCTCTTCGTTGAATTTAGGTGGATCAAACAAAACAAAATTTTTAGGTGGGACATGGTCCTTAATCAACTGTTCCTTTCGTCTTTATGAAGACCCTTCTTTAAAATACCCTGAAGACAAACTGAGATGCTGTTTGAAATAGCTGGAGCTAGAATTCTATCGCCCACTACTTTTTTGCCAATTAGTTTCAATATTTTCAAACGTAGATCTTCCACGACTCCAACATCATTCGCTCTACACGAAACTGTTTTCTGAAGATCAGAAGCCGATAAACCTTCATCGACCTTATGCCTCGCTTGATCTGTAGAAGAACCGTTTTTCGGATTTAAAAAAACATTAATCAAGTTATCCTGTAAGGGGGGAGACCCCGGAGTAGTATACGTAGAACTTTGTGACTGTTGTGGGCGATATGAATGTTTGCTAAATTTGCTAAATTCAGGTCTGAAAACTGTAATCAGGGAATCGGGATTCAGGATGGAAATGTCGTGCCTCTTTCCCGAATGAGTCGGGACTGATTCCTAAACTGTATTCATACACTGTAGGCTGGCAGTATAGGCAGCACTCCCTCTAGATAGAGGACTGGGCGCACAGCAATCCTCTTGGAAAAATTCAACCTGGATCCGATTTGTTCGAAATATAGGACTCAGTCCCTATTTTTCGAATTTCATTTCTCCCGGTATGGACAGCGCCATGATTCAAATTCAAGGCTAATTTTGAATAGGTCACCCAGCTAGGTACAACCGGTTTTTTTATTAGAAATAAACGCGTTCGGAATAGGAAAGTTTATTAAGAAAACTCTTTGGGATACATAATACATGTGAAATATTAGATTATGGTGGCTAAAGTTTTCATAAAAAGTTCTTTCTCATACATTTGATGCATCCCTTCAATTTCAAGCAAATAGTTTCACCCATTTATCGAATAATTAAAAAGTCACAATGTCCATAACGACCAGTGATGGCCACTCTGTTCTAAACTTTTTGAATTATTGGTGAAACTCGGCAGGAACAATGTTTCGTGATTCGACCATCTTACCAAAAATACTATTCAGCGGATCCTCCTTCAGCATTGGTACAATTTCGTCGGCAATGTCTCCATGTATCCGTATTTTCACTCTTCCATATTGATTTTGAAGATCCGCTCTAGGAGCCATGAATGGGAATAAATATCCAAATCGTAATAATCCAATGACGCATTGGTGCTCGTCATCTGTTCGTACATAATAACTGTCACGTAATAACTGGAAAGTTTGACCATGAATTCTTAAACTTCCGTGAAAATTAATATTATGAATGTGAATGGGAGAAGGATAAACTACGTCCTGCTTATGTGGCCGCATTAGTTCTGCAAAAATAAAGTATAAGAAGGAATTTAATTATGTATTAGCTAAGTAAATAACGAAATAATAATGCGTTTTAAGATAGGGAGATTCTTATATTTACCTATAGGATTAGGAAAAGCCACCAAGATGGAATACAGAAAACAAATCTCGGGTTTCATTTTAGAGGAATAAATTAAACCCTCTTGTGAAAATTTCTATTGGAGACTAACTAATTAATACTTAAATGTTTTAATGCCTACTACACTTGTCGCCTTCTTATTGGACCTTATTATTATGTGTAAGTTGTATAAGCGAGTCTCAGCCTCTCTCCCCAACCCCAAAAAGTCAAAAATATTAGTCTTTTTTTCACATCTCCATAAATCAATTTTATGAATCTGTTTAACTTTCAACCTGTGTAAAATATATAATGAAAATAAAATCAAGGATATGAGCGTATTTGAAATCTTATGCGAAAAAGCCCGCCTTCACCTTCTTCGACTATAAACTATAAATGTTGTTTCTTTCATGCCAAAATAATGAGAATAGTGATTTGAATATTGTCCTTCATCTTAGTACTTTTTCCTTATCCTAAAGGTAATGTAACTTCTGACCTTAAACTTGCAATTGATAGAAGGGAAATAACGGTTGTTGTCCTTTTTGACTTTCCTAAGGCGTTTGATACAGCTAACCATAATCTACTATCGACTAGGCTCAAATCGCTTCACCTCTCAAATATGGCTGTTAAATGGTTTGAATCTTATCTTAGTAATCGTTCTGAAAGAGTACAAATCAGCAATGGTGAGCGGTCTGATTTTGGGGAGATAAATAAATCTAATGCATGCATTGAGGGAACATTCGAGTTTTGAATTAAAGCTATCCGTAATGTCATCATACACTAAACAGCCGTCATCCAAAATTAGAAGGACGGGGCTTATTGCGAGGAGAATTTGAGTGGAGGTGGGAAGGGAATTTGTGTTCCTATTTAGTTGCTGAATGATTCGGAAAGCTTTCCTAGATATGTCACAGATCAACTCCTTTCAAGACAATATTCGATTTAGTATCAGGCCTAGATTCAAAACCGATTCGACAAAGGATTCGATTGCTGTTGTTTTACTAGAGTGGAGAGCTATCTATTGTCCACAGCCCAATGGGTCACAAAATCAATATCTTCCCGTACCCAACTCAGCAATCCATCCAGAGAAGAAATAGGTGCCGAAATGTATCATTTAAAATCAACCGCATATTTATAGAAATTGAAGTATTTAAATTCACCTCCAAGATTAGAAATATAAAGCTTGAATAAGATAGGGGCTAGGATGGAACCCTGATGGCCACTTCTGACTCGGACCCAGTCCGATGACTTGCTAGTAGTTACTTTCGGTGATCGATTACTTAAATAAAAAGCACACCACTTGATGACTGTATTAAGGATGTTACATTGTTTTAGTTTAAGTAATAGGCATGGTCCACCATATCAATCAACTTGGAGAAATCGAATAAGACAATGACCGTAATTGCCCTTCTATCCGAAATAGTGATGTGTCCTGCACAGAAGCTGGACTCTAGGGTAATAATAAGGTTGTTGGAATTTGTGCAATCCGTCAACTGGTGATAATTAATCCGTTCTTATGGTTGAGTGATTGCATGTAGAATGGGTACAGGGCGGAAATCTTTGGAAGATGTAGGGTTGGAAACTTTTGGAATTTGTCGAATAACAGCCATTTTCCATTGGGCGGATTGTTTTGATGGAAGTTTTGCTATTTTTGGAGTTTTCCTGCCCCACTGTCGATAGATACAATATTATCATATTGGTCTAAAAAAGCTGATTTTTGAATTGCGTAATAACTTGTTTCATTCCCTCTAAGTTAAAAATAATAATGTTCTAAATCAGAAGTATTTAAATACAGATAAGTTCGAAGGCCGAATGAGATTGCGGTGTCATTCGTGGTACACGTGTGTCCCAAAAGTTCCCGAACTTTTAATAAATCTCACATTGTACTTTAATACTGAAGACAATTTGCTTATAATTGATTGATTGATGCCTTCTGGATCTCGGAAATCGTATCAAATCGCAATCCTTTCAAATTCATTTTAATTTTGGGGAAGAAAAAGTAATCATATGGTGACGTATCTGGTGAGTACGCAGAATGGCCAAGGACTTGGACCGATTTTGAAGCCTTGCGCTTTCTGTTGAAGTCGAACCCTAAGAATTCTGACCAGCAAACTTTGCATCATGCCTAAGTATTATTGCCCATTCACCTTGAAGCCTTCGGGAACAAACTTCTTATTAATGAACCCTTCCGAATCAATGAAAGTGATGAACCAATCGTATACTGTTGCGCGTGGCAGTACTTGATCCCCGGAAGCTTTACGCAACATCTCCAACGTTTCCGTGAAGGTCTTACCCAATATCACAGAACTTGATGCTTGCTCTTTGGTCCATCGCGAATTCTCGATGAGAAAAAAAGTGCTAATGTCAGTTTTTCTTCTATGGTGACTTAACAATGAGGGGAAACTTAATAAAACTTGCAGGACTTATGAAAACGGCTTCCACGATGATAATGTAGCCAGCATCACATAGCTGGCACTGAAATTATTCTTCTGGTGACAGAAGTTCGGGAACTTTTGGGACACACTGTGTATTTTTGCGAATTAAGTCCGGGGAAAAAAGATTATTTGAATACAGATAATTTAGAAGGACCAATGGGGTTGCGACAAGTGTAATATACACTGAAACATTTTGTAATATTTTCATCACTTAGTTCATAATAAACATTTTCATAAGTGAGTTTCCTCTATTCCGAGAAGATGAGAACCGTTGTTTGTATTACGTGTTTCATCTTAGCAGTTTTTCCTAATCCTATAGGTAAATATAAGAATATCTATAACATGAAGCGGACTATTAATAAAAAATATTTACCTATTCGTTAATTAATTAGCTAATACTATAATTAATTTCCTACTTATACTTTCTTTTTGCAGAATTAATTTGGCCACATAAAGAGAGCGCTGTTTATCCTTCTCCCATTCAAATTCATAACATTGATTCTTACGGAAGTTTAAGAACTCCAACTCAAGCTTTTCACTTAGTACTCAACCATTATTATGTGGTAACAGATGAGAAACACGAGTACGTAATTGGAGTATGCCTATATGGATATTTGTTACCATTCATGGCTCCTAGAGCGGATCTTGATAATGAATATGGAAGAGTTAAAATACGGATAAATGGAGACATTGCTGACGAGATTGTACCAATATTTAAAAGCGATCCTCTGAATGGTGTTTTTGGTGCGATGGATAAACCACAAAACATTCTTCTTGGTGACTTTCACCGATAATTCAAGAAGTCTAAGATAGATTGTCTATTATGTGTGACTGTAGATAGCGGGATTTTTTTATTAATTGACAAATGGGCGAAGCAATATATTTCAAACTACAGGGATAAATAAAATGTATGCGAACACACTTTGTCCGGAAACTAAAGTTACCTTAATCTGTTAATAAAATAGATAAACGAAAAACAAAACTTTATTATTTTAGCAAATAGTTTTCCTACATGCGCCATTTAGTCAACATTGAGTTAGGGTGGGTCGAGCAAGATTTTTTTTTAGATTTAGATAGGCAGCTCTGGTATAATCAGATCATCTGCTATTTGAATGCTTCCGATGATATTCATTGGTATTTATGATAATATTTTGACAAGATACTAACGAATTTAATATTTATAAAACCCGCGAATGTCGCTTTCAAGTATAAGACCTGATAAAACTATAAAAATTTGACGTTTTTCCCCCAAAGCTAGTAAAGGGGTTAGGGTATGTAGGGGGTAGTTTAATTCTCTGAAATCTCTACATTTCCTAAATTCGACGAATTACCTGAATTCTCTGAATTTCCTGAATTCTCAGAATTTCCTGAATTCTCTGAATTTCCTGAATTTTCAGAATTTCATGAATTCTCTGAATTTCCTAATTTCTCTGAATTCCCTGATTTCCTTAAATTATATATGAATTCCCTGAATTTCCAAAATTATATGAATTCCATGAATTTTATAAATTTGGTAAATTCTCTGAATTCCATTAATTTTGTAAATTTTCTGAATTCCCTGAATTTGACGTTATTTCCGCTAATTTCTTAATTTCTCAGGACTCCTTGAATTCTCTGAATTCCTTGCATTCCTTGAATTTTCTGTGTTCCTACAATTTTCTAGATTCCTTGAATTTCCTGAGTTTCCTGAATTCTCAGAATTTCCTAAATTAGATTAGTTCCCTGAATTCCCTAAATTATATGAATTCTCTGAATGTCCTGAATTCTCTCAATTCCCTGATTTTTCTTAATTCTCTGAATTCTCTTAATTCACTGCATTATCTAAATTTCCTGAATTCCCTAAATTCTGTGAATTCCCTGAACTCTTTAAATTTTATGAAGACCCTGAATTTTCTGAACTCTGAATTCTCAAAATGACCTAAATTCTCAAAATTCCAAGAAATCTCTAAAATCGTTTAACTCGTTAAATATTTTTAATTCCTAGATTTCCCTTAATTTCATGAATTTCCTGAATTCCCTAAATGCTATGAATTCTTTGAGCTCCCTGAATTCTCGAAATTCTAGTAATTCCTTAAATTCCCTAAGTTCCTTGAATCTCCTGCGTTATTTGAATTCTCGAAGTTGCTTGGATGAAGTTTCTGAATTCCCTGAATTTATTGAATTTAAAGAGTTATTTCCCCTAATTCCTTAATTTCTCAGGATTTCTTGGTAACTCTGGATTCCTTGAATTCTCTGAATTCCTTACATTCTTCAATATAATGATTTTTTCTCAATTTCTTGCATTTTCTGAGATCCTTTAATTCCTTGAAAGTTCTGTGTTCCTATAATTTTCTAGATTTCTTAAACTTCCTGAATTCCTTGAATTTTGTTAATTCCTTGAATTTTCGGATGTCCTTGAATCCCTCGAAATTTCCGGAATTCTCTTAATATCCTGAATTCCTTGAATTTCCTGAGTTGCCTGCATTCCTTGAATTCTCTACATTTCCTTATTTCTCTGAATTCTCTGAATTTCCTGAATTCTCTGAATCCCCTAAATTTTACGAATTCTCTAAATACTCTAAATTTCCCAAGCACCCTAAACTTTTTGAATTCTCTGAAACGGCTGAATTCTACGGATACCCTAAATTCTCTGAATACGCGGCATTCTCAAAATACCCTGAATTCTCAAAATTCCAAGAAATCTCTAAAATCGTTCAATTATTTAAATATTTTAAATTTCTAGATTTCCTTTAATTTCATGAATTTCCTGATTTCCCTAAATTCTATGAATTTTCTGAATTCCTTAAATTCTATAAATTCCTTAAGTCCCGTGAATTCCCTAAATTCTAGTAATTCCTTAAATTCCCTAAGAACCTTATATTCCCTGAGTTCCTTGAATCCCCTGTATTCCTTGAAGGGTATCCGTAGAATTCAGCCGTTTCAGAGATTTCTCGAATATCTTGAGTTTGAAGAGTTATTTTCCCTAATTCCTTAATTTCTCAGGATTTGTTGGTAACTACAGATTCCTTGAATTCTCTGAATGTTATACATTCTTCAATATCATGAATTTTTCTAAATTTCTTGAATTTTCTGAAATCCTTGAATTCCTTCGATGTTCTGTGTTCCTACAATTTTCTAGATTCCTTAAAATTCCTGGATTCCTTGAATTTGGTTAATTCCTTGAATTTTCGGATGTCCTTGAATCCCTTGAAATTTCCGGAATTCTCTTAATATCCAAAATTCCTTGAATTTCCTGAGTTACCGGAATTCCTTGAATTCTCTACATTTCCTAATGTAAAAATTCCTGAATTCTACGGATACCCTAAATTCTCTGAATAGCCGGAATTATCAAAATACCCTGAATTCTTACAATTCCAAGAAATCTCTAAAATCGCTCGATTATTTAAATATTTTAAATTTCTAGATTTCCTTTCATTTCATGAATTTCCTAAATTCCGTAAATTCTATGAATTCCTTGAGCCCCATGAATTCCCGAAATTCTAGTAATTCTAGATCCTGGATTCCCCGAATTTCTTGAATTCGCAGAGTTATTTCCCCTGATTCCTTAATTTCTCAGGATTTCTTGGTAACTCTGGATTCCTTGAATTCCTTGAACGTTCTGTGTTTCTACAATTTTCTAGATTCCTCAAATTTCCTACATTCCTTGAATTTCTCCAATTCCTTGAATTTCTCCAATTCCTTGAATTTGTTCAATTCCTTGAATTTTCTGATGTCCTTGAATCCCTCGAAATTCCCGGAATTCTTTTAATATCCGGAATTCCTTTAATTCCATAAACAAAATTTTAATATAAAATTGTTTCTGATTAAGGCAATGTTTTTTTGTTAAAATGTACAAATATTTTTGTAAAAAAATTAATAGAAGTGAGTGTAAAGTCATTATAAATCTACGAAAAAGCTGACATCTTGAAAAAAATAACTTATTAACCAAAATTTGTTTGAATATTTTTGTATTTTTCTGATATTTTACTTTTGGAGTAGAAAGATGATTTAGCAAAAGGTTTTAAATAATTGGTTCCTAAATTCGGAGATGTTATCAAAGCAAACAATTAAGAAGATATCATAGTAAATTTGTATTCTCTCAGAGTAGCAAACATTAAAAAATTTATCGAATTTGTGTGAAACTTTGTATAAAGTGGTTTTTGGGGTCAGTGACTTCGAATTTGTTGTCAAAAGTAAAATCTTGAATCGGAACAAAGCATCTGAAGTGGGGGAATATATATGAAAATTTATTCTCTTGAATGTTTAAAGTTCTGACGTTAAATTTATTGTCGAATGATGTTCGAATAATCAATGTATGGTTTTCAAGACTGAAGGGATGGGGAAAAAACCTGAATTTAAGAAAAATGTGCTTTCGTATCTTAGTGAATCAAATCGGTTGTTTGACTTAGTTCCTTGCAAATGTCAAGAAAATTGCATTTGTGTTTCAGAAAATCGAGTTCCTTCAAGGGTAAAAGACTTTCTTTCAGACCACCGCAGCTTAAGAGAAATGCTAATATCGTCTATTTCCCAACACACTCTACAAGACGATACGAAACTTAAGATCGATACCCGCGACGATGAAATTATTATCGAGAATAAACGTTAAAAATCGAATGATAATGTGGGAAGAGAATATTTAGAATTTGAAGAAAATCGTGAATCTCACGTAATACAGAATAGAAAAGACAATGACATTGTTTCAGATTTCAATGACAGTACTGACAAAGATGACATTAGTGATGATGATGAGGATGAATTGATGCCCGTCGGCTTGAAAGAAAGCACCCCGACTAGAGTTAATTTTCCCACTTTTGCAATGGCCTGCTTTTGTCAGAGATGGGATTTTTCAGGAAAAAGCACATTTGAAGGAGCATATTTCTTTGATTCGGGAGCCCGAATCGCTCTACTTGGTACACGTAACGCCATCATCTTCAGGAGCTGAAAATGTTTCTCGTGCAATTCTAGAGACAGAGATTGAAAGACCAATGCAATGGGCGGTCTGTAAACTCCATGGAAATGAGCTCGGGTTACGCCACATGTTTGAATAAATAGATGGAAAAACATTAGTTCCTGATCAACATCCAGGCCCAATAGGGGAGAGTTTATCAGCCTGCAATCAGCGTCCTTCTGTCGACTTCGAAACTATTCATTGTGACTTGCTAGGTGGCTGACAATGGGGAACAGTATTCTTAGGAAATACGTTGGCACAGAAAATCCATCAGCAGAATTAAAGACTCTTGCTAAATTCACTGAATCAATCTGTACCGAAGTATAATTTTAAGTAGATACTTGGAAGATATTCTCAAACAAGTCATCGATAAAGTGATTAAAACCAATGCCTACACCGCACATCCTGAAAAAATCATCATCGCTTTTCTGTGAGATAAAAGGCTCAATGTGTGAGAACAAGCTGTTAATTACATTCTATCTGCCAGAAAATCTAGCTCCAAAGTGATCAGAAAGCTTGAAGTTTCAGAGCCTAATTTTAAAGCTAAAGATTATGTTGATGTCATCACCTGGCAGAAGTGTAAAGTCACCGAACCTTCACTGACAATGCACTTCAGTGAAAATGAACTGAATCAATTTTTTCTGGAAGATCTATCGCAAATGTTGAAGGATGATATCTCCCACCTTCTATGTTTTTGAGTGGGTGACCCTCGCTCTGGATTTGTTTTTCTTGAATCATTCTTTTCTCTAGGTAATGTTAATTCTTCTCAACTCAAATGGCGATTTTATGTGACAGGTGAAAAACAACTCATCACAAATTTTATCATACTTGTAAAATAAAATATGATCTTTGTATTGTGTAATAAATTATTTTGGTCCGTCTGAGTAACATATAATATGTCATAAATCTAAAGTATTTATATAAAAATAATTTTCAAGGACCGACGTGACTGCGACTAGTTTCATCTGAAGTATGTTTGCCAATCAAGTTTGGGAGAAAAAGATTACTTAAATAAATATAATTTGAAAGAACCAATGAAATCGCAACAAATGTAATATAAACAGAAATATTCTCATGAATATGTTCGCTATTTAGTCTTAAATAGAAATTTCCATAAGTGAGATTGTTCAATATCAGAAAATGAGAAACGTTACTTGCATTATGTGTTTAATCTTACTAGTTTTTCCTTATCATATAGGTAAATTCGAGAATATCTATTACATAAAGCACATTATCACTTCAAAATTTTCACCAATTCGTTCTTTAGTAAGCTGATATAATAATTAATTTCCTACTTATACTATCTTTTTGCAGAATTAGCTGGACCACATAAAGAAAGCGTAGTTCACCCTTCTCCTATTCAAATTTATCATATTAATTATTTCGGAAGTTACACAGTTCCAAGTCGAACT
>CAKNWU010324700.1:15430-35140 GCA_932072015.1 Andricus quercustozae
CTGAAAAATTGCACTCGCTCCCAGCGAAATCGCGGTAAAATTTCAGCCGTAATCACGTCTCATCATGGATTATAAGGATCAAATTCGTCCTTCTGTAATAATACTATTTATATTTCATAATTTAGTCTCAAAGTTTCTAGTAAGTTTTAAAGACAAACCACAATTTTGTTTGAAATCATGTAGACATGAAAACTATCTTATAATAGCATACATGGGTATCTTTCAGTACCTATTGTCAAGCAAAAAAAACCAAGATTTGTTTTTCAAAAATTGTTAAGAAATTCTGCCCCAAAAAATGAAGTGAGATATGCTGCTTTTCACGAATTTAATGATTAAAGGTAGTTGTATTTATTGATGGTATCACTGCAAAAAGAAAAGATTACCTTTTATGAAATAAGTCTGAAACATAAAAATATTATTTACTTGACACATAATTTAAAATTAGAAAATTTCACAAAGATAATGATTCGTAATTTGGATTATTAAATTTAATTTTTAAAAGAAAAATACATTAATAATAACCATTAATATACAGAATTGATTCTTTAAGAACACATGCTAAAAATTATTGTTTCAGTTCTGAAATCTTAAATTTCGATATTTCATTTGCTTCTAGTTCCGACCATTTTTTTTGGATGTCAATAGATAGTTTAATTTTTTTCATTTCAGAACAATATTTTTATTGCAATATGAAAACATTTCCAGAAGTATAAAATTCAACCATTTTTAAATTATTCATTGTACATGAAGGTTTCTCAAATATGAACAATATTTAATTGAATATCTAAAAAATATTACCATTTAAAATTTAAAAGTACTTGGCTAACAATATGTTAGTTACACGGGTTTATTTGATAAGCCTTATCTCCCAAGGATCAGCAAATAAAAAACTGTACATAATTATGGAGACGGTTGAGATATACAGATACGTAGAAAAACTTAACATCCACAAAAATATTAAAATTACGAAAATGAGAATTTTTTCAAATATATTTTACTAAAAAGAATTAATCATATAATAAATTATATAACTCGTTTCAAAATTCTTCAGATTTCTTAGTATTCAAAAATTTGTTATAATAGATTTGTAAATAGTTTTTTTTTTATATTTGAAAAAAAATATAGCGGTATGAACACGCGCCTTGACCGCGTGTATTTACTGTAGCTTTTAAAATAAATAATTTCAAAATTTAACAATATTTAAAAGTAAATGGCTTCAAGAATAAGTAATGCTAAATAAAAGCAACCATCTTTTATTGATATCTACATATAATACATGTACCAAACTTACGGTTCAAATAGCTGGGTTTTTTCGGTACACATAGACACTGCCAAAAACAGTTATAGATTATATAAAAATAGCATTAAAAAATAGTTAGATTTTAAAACGTAAAATTAGTTTCATTTCATACTATCATTCTTCTTTAATGATATTTTTCTTTTCCTTTTAAAATTCCCGTGACGAAACTTTACCCCTACATTAAACTTGCTGCTGATTCTAGACAAAACCTCTTTTGATTCTATTTCAGCCTTCACATCCTACTTTGATTCTCTGAAGGGCTAATTATTCCGAATTTAGACCTCTTTTACACCTCCGATAATCTCAACTGTATTTTTCGAGTCCTCCTTTAATCTTCCAAAGGAGTACAGGCACACTTGAACTGCACGTTTGCGCAGTTGAAAAAGTCGAGCTGGTTTTATGTTATTTAAAATATTTATTCATATTTTTATTAATATACATAATTATAGATTTTTTTATTCTGCAGCTCATTTTATTTTACAAAAAGTATAATTATTATGAAAACATAATCTTTTCTTTTTGGCGGCATGCACATGCACAATGTCGCGGCACGCTTGCATAGTTGTACGAGTTTCGTATTCGGCAACATCAATTACAACAAAAGGGCTTTAAATAAAAGGGTTTTGAATTTCGCTTTATTTCATTCATTTTATATATTTTATCTGTAACGGCACGAAAGAAGTTATCGGTCCTAATTTGGTGATTGAACAGTACATATAAAGATGTAATTGATTGATCACCGTTTCGGGAAACCCACAAAGAATATTATATTTTAGTTTTACTTTTTTTTCAAACTTAATTAATTATGTTGACAATTGTGCTTTACAAGCCCTACTTCATAATACGTCCAAAATAAGCGTTGGGGGCCTACTGGCGTTTCCATGATTTCATCTGGGATCAACATAACCACTCTCATATATTGCATAGACGTCACCATCAAATGTTGATAATACAATTTGTTCTCCAGTTGGCACGGGCCCAAAGATTTTCCATGGATTTTTCTAAAATACGGTTTTTCTACATTTTTCCGTATAAAACAAATAAAACATATCAGTGTTTTGTCCACTTTATATAAACTATATATTACATTTTCACCTGGCATCCCAGACACTAATTTACCCGTAAACAAAATCCTCTTAAAAACAATCCAAATAATTTTATTAAGAAATTTAAAAACGATATTGGTAGGTTATGGTAAGTCATGAAAGGTTCTTCAATCGGGCAATCGATGCGCCTCGAAGACGTGAACAACTACAACATATACATTACTGCTGTATTCCCAATATCAAAAAAGTTTTCCTTATATCAAGAAGATAAACAATATATTTTTTAAATTTATATATCGGTATTGCTGGATGATAAGAGAAGGTTCATTAATAGGTCAGTCAACGAGTATCGAGGATGCGAAAAAGCATATCTGATACAATACTCTCGTATTCCTAATATGAACAAAGTTTTTCTCATATAAGGAGAATACAATTTTATTAAACTTCATGAATCGCTACTGATGAGTTACAGAAGGTTCAAAAATAGGTCGATTGATGCGTTTCGAAGACGCGAACAAATATACTACAAAGCATTTTGCTTCGTTTCCAATATCAAACAAGTTTTTCTCATATAAGCAAGGTAATTTTGTTTAAATCTGTAAACTAAAAAAAAATATATGGAGAACAGAAACAAGTTACATACACGCAGATACGGACATTTTTTGAAAATTGTATTTTCGAGCCACTGGGGTTGACTTATATCGAAATATGTCAGAAAATTTGTAGATCATTTTTGGGTGAACCTCGCGTTCTATCCAAAAATACTGTTAAAAACTTTGTCGATCTTCTCTTTGTGGACATCCTTCTTTCCATTAATTCTTATCGTGGCGGGTGTGGTTTTCCAACAAATTTAATGTTTTTCCAATTTTATTTTTTACGATTAAAACAAAAACTACGCGTTCTATTGAAAAATGATTTATAACAAATTTGTAGACATTTTTTGAATGCACAACTTTTGTGGACTCATTTTTGTTTGTATCTTATGTCCTTTTTCCAAAAATTGTAATTTTTTTTAATAATGTTATTTGTTACGATTAAAACAAAAAATACACGAACGGTCCATTTTTTTATATGTGAACAATTTTTGTCTATTTATTTTTTTCGTAACTTGTGACATTTTTCCGAAAGTTTTAATTTTTTTAATGTTATTTTTTACGATTAAAACAATAACTTGACATCCTATAAAAAATTATTCTAAACAAATTTCAGCTTTTTTTGGTTAAAAACTATTGTTTGTTCATTTTTCTTCCTAACTTGTGTCGTTTTTCATAAATAAAGTTTTTTTCATTTTTAATCTTAATTTTAATAATTAAAATTAAAACTCCGCATACTATCAAAAAATTATAATTAACAAACTTGCTTTGGGTTTGAAATTGAATTATTTTGGTAGAAAATTCAACTATTTGGTTAAAGATTAAACCATTTTTTGCAATTTAACTACTTGGTGGGAAATAACTTTTTCATTGAAAATTAATTTTTGGAACTGTAAATTTACAAATTCCATTTTTAATTCAAAACATATCTTTTTTGGTTGAAACTTATCTTTTTGGTTAAAAATTCATTTTTTCGGGTTTGAAAGTCAAATGTTTTGTAAAAGATTCGACTTTTATGCTTGAAAACTTAACCCTTTTGTTGCAAATTCGTTTGATTTGTCTCGTCTTTTTATAGAAAATTAATCTCCTTGGTTAAAACTTCATCTTTGTAGGTAAAAAATTCAGATATCCTGTTGAATGTTTAATTATTTTGTTGAAAATTTATCTATTTTGTTAAAGTCGTCGTGTAGGATATTCGGCCAATTGTTTGAAAATGCAACATTGCAGATTGAATATTCAACTACTGAGTATCACGTAGAGTATTTCTAATAAAAAATCTTAAATTTTAGGGCCTTTAATGTCAAGTACGTTCATCAGTCACAGTCGAAAAGGGCTGTAAGAGGACCTCACAAGTCAAAAATGTTGTTATGTTGACATCAATAAAAATTTCAAAAAACTAAATTGATTAAATTGATCTTCCAATATTCAGCTGTTTCAAAATTTTCCCTGTAGTCTTTCAGAAGAGCAATAAAATTGTTTTTCTGGAAGCTATATATCACCTATGTTTTCAGACTTTTTGTAGCATAAGAAACCCAAGAAAAAATATAAGGACATCATATTTCTCCTATATATGCATATTAAAAATTAATGTTATTATACATCAATGCCAATTTAAAAAAAAATTGTATACAAAAAATATACAAATCGATGTTTAAAACGCTTTTTTTTAATGAATCAAGTAAAATACTATAGTTAAAATTCGTATTCAAACGGAGGCTTCAAAATTGGTAAATTTCTGTACCTTCAATTGATTTATCATGAGAGACCTTATTGAATAAAAAAAGAAGTTCCTAATAACAAATCGAGAAAAATGTAGTTTTGATTTTTTACAAAAGCCGCGAGCAAGTTTGTGGACTTTATCAGGAAATCACGAATGACAAGATTTTACAAAAGTGTAAAGGCTTCCACAGGCCTTTTTTCTTAGCGTTGAACCAAATAAAAAATGGGATCTGATTTTTCTCCTTGATACTACTTTCAGTGATCGCAGCGATTCAGTAGTTGAATTGTAGGTAAAAAGGGGATTTTTTCCAAAAAAGTGAATTTCTTTAGCAAGTTTTCTAGTCATTTTTTGGAATTTCTAAGGAAAAAACCTTATTTCAACGACTTCATCCAGACAATTTATTCAGAAATTTGTAAATAACAGATAAAATCGAAAATTTTGTTCTCAAAAGATATATTAAAATTATTCATTCTCAATATAAAAAGAATGCTCAATTTCAAAAATACTTAGACCTGTAATATATAAATTATTCGAAATTGCAATTAAATACGTATTTATGAGAATGAATGCTAAGTTAGTAAGTCTATAAATAAGTTTCTGATAGATTGTAAATTTACCTTTCGTGATGACGAAGTATGTAAAGTTTTAAATAATACTATTGATTATTCGAATTTGAAAAATTAAATAACAGTTATGTTAAAATTTTTTTTTTAAATCAAAAATTAAATTTATAGGGATGACGGAGTGTGCACCCTCCGTCTCCATCTTAAGAAATGAGCATTGGTTATATTGAGAACATTATCTGAAGAGTGATGCCTTTACGCATGCGTAGTAATCTTTCTAAAGGTTATAGGCGTAAGAACTAGTAATACTATATAATAAAACACAAGTGATTGAATCATAATAATTTAACAATTGAAAGGTATGAAAATCGAAGTGGTATATAAATTAACAGATGAACGTAGTTACTTTGTTGAGACAGTTTTCGCCTTCTTTTTTAATGAAAACCATTTCGGCAAATTGATACATTGATCTAAAGTATCTAATTTTCCTTTACCTAATTGAATGAATTTATTTAACTTGGATTCAACTCTAAAAACAGTTTTTATTTTAAATTTATTCAATAGCCTTTTAAAATTTTGTGAAATTGTTCTAAATTATTAATTCCCACACGTTAAATCAAGAATATGCCATCCTGAAATTTCTATTCGTAGTCATTTTTGTCATTAAAAATTTTGTTTAGCTTCCTTTGAAACATCTATTGAACACTTCAGTACTTTTCACTGACAAAAATACGTCAGAGAAACATTCAAGAAAATAAAAGATTGAGAAATAGATAAAGAACAGATTTGAAAAGTGTTTACTTTTGAATTTTTTTAAATGTATTTTTATCTGTATTTATTGTTGGATTCCTTATTCTTGTCAATTTTTTCTTGTTTATTCTTTTCAGTACAGTACGCCGAGTTATTCAATATATTTATCTACGTAAGCTAAGTAAAAATAATTTTAAACCTCAAGTGCTAGAACGGGTCCCAATTTGAAATTTGCTAGGGTCTGCTGGACCCGTTCTAGGTGGAACCGAAAATTTGGAGATTCTATCACTTGAGGGTTAAAAACGCAGAAAATACTACTTTAAAATCCTGCTTCTGTTCAGACATTTAAATTTATTTTTAATGTATTTTTATAAGTTGGAAGTTCTCAGATAATCAACACGTATTTTAATATCAGCTCATAAAAAGGTCAGTGAAAAAAAAAAACGAATTTAAAAAATTATTATTCCCGAAAATAACAATCTTATGAAGAAAGCAAGCTGGTTCTTATATTAATTTTTGCCCGTATTTTAGAACGAAATGGAGAACTGTGTATATATTCCAAAAAAAATTACTACTCTTCAATATTGCAAAGACGTCACCATCGAATGTTGATAATACAATTTGGTCTTGGATTGGCACGGGCCCATACATATTCCGTGTTACGAGTATTTCAATTGCTTGATCCGCAGGAGAAGTGTAATTACGAACCTTAAACATCTAGTTCGAATTTTTAGCGGCAGAAAGTCGAATAAATTGAAGTTGGTCAAGTCCATATTGAAGTACGTCGGAAAAAGGAAGCCTGTTTGGTAGAGCTATATACCTGGCAGGAGGAGACCTGGTCCTGGCACAAGGAGAAACCTCAACACGAAGTGGAGACCTGATCAGACAATAATAATAAGGTCTGCCTGTAGAAAGAGCCCGGTCGGAAGAACCTTGTCTATCAGAAGAAAAAGAAGATGGTATGCCACGAGGAACAAGAGGAATAAGGGCGCAATTAGGTAAACACTCGAACTAGTGGCAAAAGTTTTATTTTGTATTGTTTTTTAAGAATATAATTCGCTTTTATGCACACATGGCCTGAAATTCTAGGACAACAGAGAAAACTTTGCGGAGCCGTGCGTAGAAGCCGTAATATAAAAAACATGTGCGACGAACAATAACGATTAAGTTTAAGATCACCCGCTTAAAATTTGGAACAGAATGTGGTTTTCGCAAAATATCTCTCAATTTCAGAATCCATCCAAAATCATTCGTTTTGTCATCCGACATGTCACTATAATTTTATCCACTGATTTCCAGAATATGTGCAAGAAAAATCAAGATGATACGATCAAATCCGTAATTTTGGAAGTCCGACAGATATAGAATTCGAATATGATTCTTCCTAGTTTCTCAAAGCAGGATGTCGCATTTTAACTACAAGTCCTGAATGTAAACCGACTGCGTCTGTACTTTATCTTTTTAAGTTTCAATACGCATATAAATCATATTATTAATGCAATTAAAATCTTAAATATTGTGAGAGAACGAAATTTGGTACATAGATGCGGAATCGAAAAATAGTTCTGTATTTCAAAGGTAGCATGCTAATCTTTTTAAATTCTCATTATTTATGATTAAAAAAGCATTAGAATCGTCCGAAATTTAACAACTCAGTTCTTCAAAGGATCTCTACGTGTTGAGACACCTTAAAGACAAAAACCAAGTTTTGGTGATGGTGTCTGTCCGTCTGTCCCCAATCAGTAAGCAATATACTCAGTGTGCTTTCTGGTTCTTAAACTCGGACAAGTTACGAATAAATTTTTTGCGACTTTTGACACAATCATAGATAGTATAAAAAAAAATATCAATTAATAAAATATATATATATATATATATATATATATATATATCTGAAGGTCATGATGCCAGAGTATAAACGATGCCCCTTTTTTACCAAATCGGAGATTAACTGATTATTGTGTGAATAAAGCATTTGGTTAATAGCATATTTATTGAATATTCTGATGTTTTATTAGAACATATATAATATGGTATCTGAATCGCTATCTGATGGATTATAAAGGTTAAATTCATCCTTCTAAAATAAGGATCCTTATATCAAGTCAGTCTTAACGTGGCTATTATGTTTCAAAAACAATAAAAAATTTTCGGTTTTTCACGAAGTTACAGTCGAAAGATAGTTGTTGTTATTGATGGTATTTTTGAAAAATGAAAAGATTATCTTTCATGGTAAAAATTTGACATATACATAAATATTATTTACTGAAAAACTTGAGTCTGTGACCAAACTTATGATTCTTATCGCTTTTATTTTCATTTTTGCCGCTTTTATTTTTATTCTTCTCCTTTTTATATGTTGTTCTTATCGCTGAAATTATAAGATTTTATTAAATACCTAGAAGCTTATTTTCTTGTGATTATAGATTTGTAAATTGTTTGCTTTTTGAATATTGGAAAATAAAAATGCATCGACTTGCATACTATTTCAGCCAGTACTTTTGATAATTCCCTTACTTCTCTAAATGAGAAAAGGCACGCTTCAGCTGCACAGTTGCGCAGTGAAAAAAGTCACAAAAAGCATTAGTATTATAGAAACATGAAATTTTAATGTTTGGCTGGAATGACATGCGCAATGTCGCGGCACGCTTGCGCAGTTGTAGGAGTTTTTTACTCCTCAACATCACTGCCAACAAAAGGGCAGCCATTTTCACAAACTTCCGTTTTAAATTTTCCTTATTTGGTCAGCTGTATTTTCTTCGTTATACAGATTTAATCTAAAATGGCATATGTTTCTCATCACTGCTAAAACTATTATAATTATACTCAAGAAATATTTTTGTGAAAGAATGAAACATAACTTTTTTTATTTATTTATTTTTTTCCGAAAAAGACTGACTGGGGCATCATTGACGAAAGATTGAAGCTTCGGGAATAATGATATATTGCCATTTTATTATCATTATTGGTAATTACAAATTACTTGTAAAATTTTAAGACGACTTCGGATCACAAAGAATATTATATTTAAGTTCTACTTTTTTTAATTTGATTTGTAATGTGGATGATTGTGGTTTACAAGCTCTACTCTATAATGCGTCCAGATCAGGCGATAGGAGCCTACTGGCGTTTCCCTGATTTCATTTCGATTCAATGGAGTAATGGTGCCGCTGGCCATGTTTATTTTTGCCCGTCTTGTATGTCTAAAGTGAACATCATGTGAATATATTCCAGCCAAAACATCATTATTCTCCAGTATTGCATAGGCGTCACCATCTAATGTTGATAATACAATTTGTTCTCCGGTTGGCACCGGCCCGAAGACTTTCGGTCTCACGTATATTTGAATACGTTTATTCGTTAGAAAAGTGTATCTTTCGAGTTTGAATACCCGCTGCAGATTTTTCTTGGAAGAAAGGCGAATAAATTCAAGTTGGTCAAGTTCATATCCAAGTATGTCAGAAAAAGGAAAACCGGCTGGTGGAGGTGGAGAAGGAGACCTGGACCTGATACGAAGAGGAGACCTAGCCGGAGAATCAGGTCTGGTTGAAGGAAGAAACCTGGCAGGAGAATTTTGTCTATCAGAAAGAGAAGACGGTGGTCCTCCACGAGGAACGCCAGGAATAATTTCGCCATTAGGTAAAGATTCAAACTGCGAACTGAACTCTGCAAAAGAAAACAGATGATTATTTTTTTTATAAGTATCTGGTTATTTCGATCTTTTGAAGCTAAAACTGGATTTTTCTAAAATATGACTCTAGCGAAGATTTTTTTAATCAAAAAATAGATGTAAGATCCCAGATACAAAATCAAGAAAAACCTTCTTGGTGCTGGCACCTTTGTGTTGAAGTTATTTTAACGGAAGTGAGTTTCTCTTTGATTTTTAAATAGTTCTTTAATGTATTAGAAAACTACATAGGGTCATGACAGGCAGTTTACACTCCAGAGTAGGAGTAGATTCACATATTTTCTTTAATATTACATCATGTAGATATTTGTATGCTACCACCGAATCATTAATTTTATACAAATAGCCCAATTAATTTTAGATATATTTAAGTACAGACTGTCATCGTAATTCCTAATAGTGAAAGACTTTAAAATATCTAAAGCGATTTGCGGAAGATTTTACAGTGTAATAAATCATTTTTCCTGTTTAAAAATGAAAAATTTTGAAACGAAAAAACAAGGGCAACCTACACCCTTCGGAATATTGTTTGGACTCATACTACTCTAAGTAATAGGACTTTACCAAACTAGCAATGTAAAAAAATAATAAGATACGCGTTTCAGCCATTCTCGATAAAAAAATTATTTAAAATATTAAAATATTGTTTATTATATATAACATAAATATTAGCGTCCACTATAATGAAAGTATATTTATCCTACGTAAAAAAAGGTTATGAACATGAATGTGTCACTAAAGAAGGACCCCAAAAAAAGCCCTTAAACACTGGAAAATTGAAAATCTACCCCTGATTGGCAGTGAAAAGCACTTCATGCATAAGAACGTGATTGAAATAGCTTTCAACTATGTTTTTTATGTAGGTAAGATCGCGTTGGTATATTAACGTATATTCTTCTTACATAGCACCATTTCAACCCCTAAAACCCCGAAAACTACCCATATCAGGGCGTGGAATGTACACCGGTACTATAAAACTAGGTAGACTAGTTTTCAATAGTTTTTCATCACAAAGTGACGTTTCGACTCTTGAAAATCGAAAAAATACCCCTATGAGGGGGGTGGATAATACGTCATAAACAAGAATGTGTATAAAATATTTATGAATTATTTTTTTCTATATAGATAGAATCAGTTAGTGTCAATGTATAATAACTACGTTAATTCTACTTACTTAGCACCATTTCAAGCCATAAAAACCGAAAAACTACCCCTATCAGAGGGTAGAAAATACTTCATGACCAAGAACGAGGATAAAATATTTTTTAGTTATTTTTTTTCTATAGATATGGTCACGCTAGTGCCAATCTATAATAACTTTGTAAATTATTCTTACTTAGCACCATTTCAACCCCCAGAATCTCGAAAACTACCCCTATCAGGGAGTGTAGAATAGTTTTCAATAGTTTTTCATCAAACAGTGACGCTTCGACTCTTGAAAATCGAAAAACTACCCCTGCAATGAGTTATTGGGTTATGGGTTATATAAACCTATATAGTTAAGGTGCGTGCATACACATGTACAAACACAAACACATACAGCCAAATATTCACGAACCTTCACTATGTAGGGTTATGTAACCCATAACCCTATAACTTATTGTAGGGGTAGTTTTTCGATTTTCAAGAGTTGATGCGTCACTGAGTAAGTATAATTGAGATACATATTATACTGTTATGATGAAAAACTATTAGACACTATTTCACCTATTTTCATGGTACTGGTGTAATTTCCACCTCCTAATAGGGGTAGTTTTCGGGATTATGGGGGTTTAAATGGTGCTAAGTAATAATAAATAACGAAATTATTATACATTCCCACTAGCGTGACCATACGTATAGGGGAAAAAAATAATTAAAGAATATTTTATCCTCGTTCTGGGTCATAAAGTACTTTCTACCCCCTTATATGAGTAGTTTTTCGGTATTTTTGGATTGAACTGGTGCTAAGTAAGTATAATTGACGTAGTTATTATACATTGACACTAATTGATTCTATCTACGGGGGAAAAAAATTCAAAAATATTTCATGCACACTCTTGTTTATGACGTATTTTCCGCCCCTCATAGAGGTAGTTTTTCGAATTTTCAAGAGTCGAAGAGTCACTGTTTGATAAAAAACTATTGAAAACTATTCTACCTACTTTTATAGTACCGGTGTTCTTTCCACCCCCTGATAGGGGTAGTTTTCGGGATTATGCGGGTTCAAATGGTGCTAAGTAAGAATAATTAACGAAGCTACTGTACATTGGCACTAGCGTGACTATATCTACAGAAAAAAAAATAATTAAAGAATATTTTATCCTTGTTCTTGGTCAGGAAGTACTTTCTACCTCCTGATGGGGGTAGTTCTTCGGCTTTTATGGATTGAACTGGTGCTAAGTAAGTATAATTAACGTAGTTATTATACATTGACCCTAATTGATTCTATCTACGGGGGAAAAAATTCAAAAACATTTGATACACATTCTTGTTTATGACATATTTTGCTACCCCCTCATAGGGGCAGTTTTTCGATTTTCAAGAGTCGAAGCGTCACTGTTTGATGAAAAACTATTGAAAACTATTCTACCTACTTTTATAGTACCGGTGTACATTCCACCCCCTGATAAAGGTAGTTTTAGGGTTTTTAGGAGTTGAAATGGTGCTAAGAAGGAAGAATGGACGTAGAAACTAAAATTTAATATACCAACGCGATTGTACCTACATAAAAAACATAGTTAAAAGCTATTTCAATCACGTTCTTGTGCATGAAGTACTTTTCACTCCAACTTAGGGGTAGTTTTTCAATTTTCAAGTGTCAAAAGGGATTGAAAGGGTAAACTAGTGACAAACCCGGTTACAGCATGCATTGACGATTATTTTGAGCTTTGTTGCATCAATTTATGTTCTTTCCTTCGAAAACTACGTAGGGGGCAAAAAAAGGGGCGGATTTTGTGGTCCCTTTTTTGATTTTCCGATGATTTTCAATATTTTTCGGAGACCAATATACAAAATTGACAGAAAGACAGACACATATCTTTGTAACAAAAAAAAATTCTGACTCAGGTGGTCTCAAAAGGTGAAGATTTGATGAAAACCGAGGAAATCCAATTTTGCATCAAACTAATACCTTCTCATTATAGGATAAGAATGTAATAAAATTTGGTTTGACAACGTATCAGGTATTGTTGCGTCGACAATTTATAGCTACAATGATACAATTTTTTTGAATGTGTCCTTTTCTCTCTTTAAACATTATAGTCAAATGGCTACTTACTCCCATGAGGATGTCGTCTTACCTCCACGATATTTCGCTCAACAGATTTTCCATCACTTCACTTTTTTTATAATAATTGATATACAAAACATCGTAATTCAAAATCAAAAGCAATATTTTGTATCCAAATAAATTCTCGACCTAACAATACCTAATATGTTTTCAAACAATTTTTTTACAAATAAATACGACTTGAGAAAAAAGTGACTTCATAGGCCCACTTTCTCCTACATAAAAATTTCGCTTTTGCGTGATCGGCAAATGTTAGTCAAATGTTAGCTTATGGCATGCTTTAAACAAATGTTTAAATGAGATAAAAAAAATCCTTTCATCAGGAAGTGTATTATATTGTTTTTTTGAGCTAATAATCTAATTTTAGCAAATTTGTGGGTTTAACATGATTCGGACTAAGGCGGAAAAATTTCCGCTCCCACTTTAACTCAGTGTACTTTCTAGTTCTGGAATTCCTAACGATTCCGTATGAATGGGCAATGTTCTTCCAATTACATTTTTTATAGCATAAAGTATTTCGCAAGAATTAATTCAGATTAAATTTTCATCTATTTTGTACAAACTCTAATAGAGTTTTCAAAAAAATAGCAATTGGATTAGAATGCGGATTAAAAATGGTTATTTGCGGAAAGCTTAAAAAAGTTTTACAAATTAAAGATATTTTATAGTATTATATTCACCAATATAAATAAGGATGGCCATCAGGGTAAAGAGTAGAGTATAAGCGATCCCCATTTTTTTAAATTAGGAGAAGAACTTATTATTGCATTGATAAAGAATTTGGTTGACAGTGTAATTAGTACTCATTCTACTGCTTTATTCAATGTTTCCTATAATTGTTATCTCGTAGATTATATTCAACCTTGTCATTCTGAGGGCTTTGTTTAAAATTATTTGCTTTATTAGTAACGTTTTCATGTGTTATTCTTAGCGATGAAATGATGATATTTTAATAAACACCTAAAAGCAGAAGTATTGGATGCAACAAAATTGTCAAGAATTTTTTTCGCGAGAAAACAAGCTTTCATTCAATAAAATCCAATCATTTTTTTAATTTGGTTAATTTTTATTGGGAGTTTATTTTAATTTGGGAGTTGGACGATTTTGAATTTTGACGCCCGACTTTTTTTTAAATACGATATTTCCCAAAAGGCTAATTGAATTTTAATTATTTGTCCAGGTGTAGCGTGTAACTTAAAGAAATTTTTAATGCAATTAAAAAAAAAATAACTGAAAAAGAGGTTAAAAATATCGACAAAAATTGTTCATTCAATTTTTCGTTCAAAAGCGTACTTTTATATTTTTTTAAATATGTATTAATATTTCTATTCCTTATCATTTTCAGCATCTACTAAAAAAAATTATGGAGACTCAGGAGAGCACATTAGAGCGAAATCAAACAAGAAATGTGAAAATAACTTTTAGAATGGAATTGTTAATTAATGTTAGGATTTATTTCAGAAAAATTAATAATTCAATTTCGAATTGATATGTGCAAGCGATTTTTGAATTGTCACTCTTTAAAATTGTACGTGAATGCAAATAGCGAACAAAAGTTCTTTTTTTTTGTTTTCTATCTTTTGGTAAGCATCTTTCATACTCTCCGTATCTCTTGGATTCAATAAATAATATCAAATAGTGAAGATTTCCAATTATTCGCTCTTATTGTAATATTTGGAAGAGAAGATGACTTGCTTTTATTGACATATACTTTATCACGATACTATGTGTTATTTTATACCCAAATGATATAAATAAATTATATAAAAAATGAATACTATGGATATCCATAGGCAGACTTAAATCGTTCCTTTTTCTTAATCTTCTCTAAATTATATTGCCAGTAAGTTTCAGTTTTTTGTTTCTAAAACGCGAAATTTCTGAATTATGTTCAACGTGTTATATTAATTGTATTATTGTCCATCATTACATGATTAAATAAATAAAAATAATTAAAAATTCTATTTTCCCCAAGAGCTTAATTTTAAAATGCTCATATATAAGTCTTTTAGTCTTGCGTCGTACATTTGAAAATTTTAAATCAGATAAGACTTATCTCACACGGATCAATCAGCAAATAAAAAACTGTACATAATTATTATTGATACAGTTAAGATCTCCGGATACGTAAAAAACCTTGGCATCCAAACAAATATTAAAATTACGAAAATAAGAATTTTTTCAACTACACTTTAATGACTAGAAAGAATCATTTAATGAATTATTTCACTCGATTAAAAAATTGTTAGAACTTTTAGTATTTAAAAATTTGTTATTATAGATTTGTAAATACTTTATTATTTCAAAATTGAAAAATCAAAATGCAACGAGGTGTATACACGTTTTGCGCGAGTGTATTTCCTGTTTCTTTTGAAATGAATAATTTCCAAATTTAACAATATTTAAACGTAAATGGCTTCAATAATAAATAATGCTGAACAATAGCATGCTTTTTTTATTAATAGGGAAAGATGGGGAAAAATTATGACAGGGGCAAACCGAGACAATGATTATATCTTCTCTGTGGTGTGACGCCATCTACTGGAAATTGTAGGAACTTCGTTTTGAGTCGTTTTCAATATTTTCCATGTCAATTTGTCATAATTTTGTTGTTATTTTCCAAACTATAAGTAATACAAATGTTTGATGAATTAAAATTGCTTTAGCACCATTCCTTCTTGTACTTAATAGCCATTCTTTTGCGTCGTGGCGTTTTTGATTGAAAGTATTGTCGTAATTTTCAGGAGTCATATTGGAAAAAGTAATTTGGGGGCTGAATGGGCAGGGGCAAAACGGGACACCGCGCGCGATGTAGTAGAGACAAGGTAGCTCAATGGAGGGTTTAATTACCGGGACCGGGTCGGCTGCATAATTTTAAATCGTTCTTATCAATTTTAGAAAGGTATAATTTATAAAGTTTGCGGTATTTCGATGTGTCCTGATACAGATTGGATTTGCCCTGGCAATTCTTGTGTCTTTGACTTTGTGGTGACGCCAACGCCCATTTATCAGGGAAAACCCAACCTGAGCAGAGGATATCCAAAAAGACATTGGAGGATGGAATTCAGCATCTCTTGGCATCCATCAATACCAGCAATCAAAGGATCACTTTTCGAGCACAAATCAAATTATTATCGGTGATATATTTAATAATCCTGTATAGAACGAGATAGAGTAATTAGAATTTTTTAATCCGATTTTTGGAAGTAACGGATGAATGAGACTGTGGGTCAGAATTGAACGTCTCAGTGTTTGATAAATAGAAAAGAATTCGTCTGATATTGCTCTCAGATTCTTTCGACCATCAAACTGTACTTCAAAAATCACTCAGACCTTTTACAATAAATCTTCCATTTTTGATGAGTTAAATTTTGTGAATATTTTTTTTTATTTGGAGAAAAATAAGATGCCTGTACATCGATCTCCACCCAGTTGGCAAAACCGATCACCTCACCGTCTTGAAGATGAGCTGAAGTCGAACTACTGCAATTCAAGTCCAAATCTTTTTCGACTAGTTATTTGTCATCACTGCTAAACCTATAATAATTATACTGAAGGAATACTTTCGTGAGGGAATGAAATGGAAAATTTTCCATTTGTTTCCGAAAAAATCTGGTTGGGGACCTGAGCAAAGATTAGAGCCTAGAGAACAATAATACACTTATTTAGATATTGCAAAATAAAGTACAAATATTATTGTCCATCATTACATGATTAAATAAATAAAAAAAATTTTAAAAAGTCAAAATCCTGTAACTCCCTGAATTGTGAAAATTTTTGAAAAGGATTTTAGCCATAAAGTGCACGTATACAGTACTAAATATTACCAAGTTTGATCAAAATCGCTTGTACTTCCTACAACATTCAGGAACTGGATTAACCAAATTTAAAAAAATGATTGCATTTTATAGAATGAAAGCTTGTTTTCTCGTGAAAAAGATTCTCGAAAATTTTGTTAAATCCCATTCTTCTGCTTCTAGGTACTTATTAAAATTGTATACTTTTTACGATAAGAGGCTATTATGAGATAGTTCTTATGTCTACATGTCTCCAACAAAATTTCTTTTGTCTTTGAAACTAACCACACACCTTCATAAAGGTGTCGACAATATTTGCAAATGGTTTTGAAAAATTCAGGTTAAGATTCAGATATTTATCGAAGCTTTTTTCGTAATAATTGCTTTATTTGATCGTAGTTAGCCTCGATTAAGGTAACCAAATTTTTTTTCTGGGACTGATTTATGAAATATAAATATCAACATCTCGGAAGGACAAGCTTGAATATAATCTACGAGATAACAATTATAAGGTATATCAAGTGAAGTAGTAGAATGCGCACTAGTTATACTGTTAATCAAATTCTTAATCAACGCAATAATCAGTTTTTCTCCTGATTTTAAAAAATGGGGATTGTTTATACCCTAGTCTTCACTTTGATGGTCATTCTTAATTATATTGGTGAATATATATCTATTCTTTTCCAAAATCTATTTGAGTTTATCCGAAAAGAATTTTAAAGAAAGTAATTTAAAAAAAAACGTTATCTATTGATACGAAATTTTTACGAATTTCTGAAATAGAAAGTACATGGAGTAGCAAAAATTCTTCTGCCTTAGTCCGAATGATGCTTACGTAAAAAGTTAAATGAATCGGACCTACGTGTAATTCCAGAATGTTATATAATAATAATAATTCCTGTAATATAATAATAATTAATTAAAATAATAATTAATAATAATTCCTTTCACCTGGATAGCATGCCATAAGAACTAAACATAAAATTTTGCAAAAATCATATCTATTATTGGTTTAAAAATCAAAAAAATTGTAATACACAACGTAAAAAAAGGATTTTTTATCTCGTTTTTTAATTTATTCAAAGCATGTCATAAGGTAACATTTTATGAAACAATGGCAAACATTTTATTTTACTGCTTCTTAAATTTTGTTTGGAATCATACTCCTCCCAGTAATTGGCGTAGGTGCCAAACTAATAGTGCAACATTCATATTGAATATTCGTATGTAATATTCGTATTTAAGATTAGAGTAATTTAAGAAAAAATGTTGTTATAAAAATTATAATCGTTAAAAAAATTAATTTTTTGTTATGAAATTTTCAACCCAAAGATGTTTTATTCTTGCATTCTTGCCAACAACGAAAAACACTTTTTTTGAATTTGTACCTGGGATGTCTTACAACTATCTTCCGATAAAATAATCTTCGCTTAAGCAAAATTTTAGTAAAATCTATTTTTAACTTAAAAATCGAAATACCAAGATACTTATAAAAATATTAATCCGCTGTTTCTTGTTCCAGAGTTCAGTTTGCAGTTCGAATGTTTACCTAATGGCGAACCTATACCTGGTGTTCCTCGTCGTCGTCCATCTTCTTTTTTTTTTGACAGACAACATTCTCCTGCTAGGTCTATTCCTGCACCAAGACCTGATTGTAAGACCAGGTCTCCTCTTCGTGTCAGGTCCAGGTCTCCTTCTGCCAGGTATACATCTCCACCAACCGGGATTCCATTTTCTGACATACTTGGGTATGGCCTTGACCAACTTCAACTTATTCGACTTACTTCCAAGAAGAATAGGCACAGAATCTTCGAACTTCGAAGATACACTTTTCCAGTGGATAAACATCTCCAAATACTAGAAAGAAAGAAATGCTTTGGGCCCATGCCAACGGAAGAACAAATGGTATTATCTACATTCGATGGTGACGTCTATGCAATATTGGAGAGTGATGATTTTCTTGCTGGAGTATATACATATAATGTTCATAGTAAACACAGAGGGCGAGCAAAAATAAACATGAAAAGCGGCACGATTACTCCATTGAACCCAGCTGAAATCACGGAAACACCAGTAGGCCCCAAACGCCTAATCTGGACGTATTTTAAAGTAGGGCTTGTAAACCACAATCCTCGACATTATTAATAAATTTTTAAAAAAGCAACCAGTATAGCACACAAATTTCCCTGAACATTCCTGGAACATTCCAATAAAATCTTCGGAGAATTCCCAAAAATTTTCCGGGAAGTATGTAAATGTCCGCGTATCCATGAAGGTTCCCAAGGAAAGTTCCGGGAATGTTCGTGGAAAATTTTCGCATTATATAAATTTCATTAATTTAATGAATTAAATTCCTTACGAGCATTCCCGGAACCTTTCTTGGGAATCTTCCTGAATACGCGGACATTTTCCTACTTCCGGGAACCTTCCTGGGACATGTTTCGGAATTCTTCGAACCTTACATTGAAATGTTCCAGGAATATTCGGGGAAACTTTTGTATTATCTGGAAAAACTGAAATATAACATTCTTCAAATTCGTTTCAAAATGTAAAAGTAATTTTTAGTTACAGATAATAATAAAAAGACAATGTATCATTATTCCTCAGGCTCTAATCTTTCCTCAGTTCCCCAAACAATTTTTTCAGAAACAAATGAAGAGTATAATTATTATAGGTTTAGCAGCCATGAGAAATCGATGTACAGTAGGGTGGCTCAAAAATATTGGAATATTCGACACGTGCAGTCGCCAAATCGTTCTCTCGTGGAAACAAATAAGTAAATATTTTTTCATTTTGAAACAAAATGATTTTTAGTACGCTGTGTGTAAATTTTTTGTCGTGTGGAGTTTACCACGTAAAACGTATACTTTTTTTACTTCTTCGATTTTGTTTGAGAAATGATAAGTCAATTTTAATACCCTTTTATAAACTTGTTCTCTTCTCAGTAGAGGTGCATTTTGTGAAATTTTAATAAATCAACAA
>CAKNWU010324704.1:2221-21388 GCA_932072015.1 Andricus quercustozae
AAACCCTCTGTACCTGAGTTAAGCCCTGATGATCTGTGGAAAGCAAAAGTTTGCTCCTTCGACTAGGACTGTTTTTCTACATTCCTGTGAAAATTTCCGTGCATTTTCTTGTGGAGTAGCTCTTGATGGAATTTTTGAACTTCTGCTTTCTTCACTTCGGCTTTCAGAAGTGAAGCATCTAGATGGAGTAATGCACTTTCCTCACTTCTGATGTTAAAATTCAGGCCAATGGTCTCGGCCGCTTGCTCTGCGGCTTTGTACACGGAGAAAATTGAAAGTGAAAAATTGGGTCTTTAGTGCTGGTAGTCAAGGTATTCATTACTGAACTGGCGTTGTAAAAAAAATGCAACTTTGAACTTAGGTTTGATTCAAGTGCAATCACATTATTAACTACCTTAGGCAACTAAAGAGATTATAGCTTGTTAACGGTCTGTCTTCTCTAGCACACTGTACGGAGTCCAGTCCAGAATAGGAATCGTTCCTATACTCGCAACAGTAAAGAATGATCGGCCAAAAAGAATTTACAAGGACACAGAGCAGTGGCTGTTGACGTGTCGATATAGTCACTTTTCGTTTTATAAACTTACATTTAGTTATATATTATACATACATATATTTACTAAGTTTTAAACATGAAATTAGGAATATTTATTTGCTGAAACAGAAAAAGTCAAGTTAGATGAAAAACGTAGCTGCCGAGAATTGAACCCGGGTGTCCAACGCAGCAATCAGCTTCTCTCTGCAATCTGGTATTCTGGATGCTAAAGTAAGAGGCACTAAACGTCCTTTGGTATGATGCAAGCAAGCTTCGGTTCGGTGCTGCCCGAACTTTATTGAGTGTGGGGCATCCAGGAATGGTTACTGGACTGCTGCGAACTCAGTCGAGTTCTCTATAGATCACTATAAACTATACTTTGATTAACACTTCGTCCTTCTGACGACTGAGACACGATACATAGATTTCCATTATTGATGCTAGAAAGTATAGTAATTTATGCTTTGTATTCTTTTTTGAGAAAACTCACTTTTTAGGAGAGACTTTAGTTTTTGATTTGTGCAAAGGTTGACGCACTTAAATTGTAGGTGGTAACGTACGAAGTGTATACAATAACTTTAAAGTATTAAAAGATAAGGTTCTATGCAGGAGAGATACAAATTTTGAATGATTAGTGTATAGTTTCACAATCCTTCCCGTGTCTTCTGCATTGATTCCTGAAATTTGGTAACTATATATATCGTTAAATACATTTTGTTTAAATAATGGATGAGTTCCCTACTTGAGGAACTTAGCGTATCTAGAGCTGATATTCAAGCGACAGAGTTCACCGACATAGTAGGGAATAACTGGTAAACCCTTCTTCAATATGCCACCAGCAGCAAAGCAAACAGGCAACACCGGAGTTGGTACTCACTTAGCCACCAGCGGGGTAACCTCTTATGAATAGCCACTCCCACACGGAGAGAAAAATCTAGGCATTAGCGCGTGAACATTTGTCACGCTTTAATAGCAAGCATTTCTCTTGGAATATATTCATGAATGCTTCTATTAATCGCACGATGCAACCCTACGGAAAATAAGCACAGCTCACATGCAAAAATGCCGAGAGTGCGAGCGAAATTTCCAAGAGCCTCCACGGACTTTTTCGGTGAGTCTCCTTGCGATTTGCCTTTAGGCCACGCCTCCTGCCAACATTTAGTGGTGCGAACGTGTCAACAGACAGAAGGCGTGTCCTAAAAGCAAATTGCAAGGAGACTCACGGAAAAAATCCGTGAAATCATTGGAAATAAAGCAAGAGACGTCTGCGATATGTGCCTGATAAATAGTGCATGCGTTAATACCTTCAACTCTCTTGCGCTAAACTCCGGAGATTTCTTACCGTGCAACGAAAAAGCTCTGAGATTACTCGCAATGTAATGCTCTTTCCGCTTAGACGCGACCATGATTAAATTCAAGTTATATAGAGAGGACGTATAGTCCACGCGAATCGTACTCTAAATAAGAGAAGATTGACCTCTGAATTAGCTTTGTATTAGGCTTGCGAATGATTACGTGAAAACAGGTTTCTTATCTCGTCTAGACGACCTTGCCTTTGAACTTAATCAAATTATCGATTTTCGTTCGCACGCTTCTCGCAAGCTGAGAGAGAACGCATGACGTCACGCGGGAATTAATGCCTTAAGGTATTTGCATCCTTTACCGGAAAAATAGTCTGGAATTTGCCGTAGGGAAATACCTGCTTTAAGGTAATTCATAATTGGCATTTAAATGTAATTGCTTGCTGCGAATCCACTGAATATTTTGTTTTGGATACTTTCTGATCTTTCTCAATAAGAGCAAGGCTCATTGAGATAAAGTTTTAATAATTTTAGTTCTTGAATACAGTAAATTTTGTTATAGGTGAAAATAATTAGAATCTTGTATTATAAAAGAGAATAAATATTTTCTACTTCAAATTTAGTTATCATGGGGAAATAATTAATTTTAATAAAGAGCAAAATTTAAACTCTAAGAGTAATTATCTCTCGTTAGGAGATTTTGTATATTTTTCTTGTCAGTAGCTACAAGTAGGGAAAAGGTGATTCTACAGAGCATAGCTATACTAAGTGCTCCTTGCAATTTAATGTAAATTTCTACTTGCTTCTCAAGAAGAAGTATACAGTCTCGCTACGCAGGTAGAATTGCTTCATATTACTAACATAAAGTACTAACATCAAAGTAGTTTATTATAAGGTTTTTAAATTTAGTTGCATTTATCTTGAAATGGAGAATTGAAATCTAATTTTGGTTTTAAGAATTAAAATTCATATATATTTCTTCTTGCAGAATCAAGTACATCGACCAGTAGTACGTCTCTTGGAAGATTGAGAGTATTTCTGAGAGCACCTTCTGTTTCTTATTACTCAAATCAATATGGTGATCATATAAGTATAAACAGTGGAGCAGTGCCTCAGTTACTAATCGTTCATCCTTATATACTTGGAGTAGTCATCGCAGGTCAATGTTATGGATTATTTGATGAAAATCACGATTGGGTTATAGTACACGAAGTTCGCGGAGAAAATGTTCCAATGAACCAAAATTTATTTACAACATATTCATGGCACTTCTCGTTCCCACAGAGGCGTCGGGCAGATGGCAGCGTTAATAATAATAAAGATTATTTTGCTGGAGCCTATAGACAACACAGACAATTTCGTTTCCCTTAATTCACACAGGATAATTTGGATCCGATGATAGGAAGTATTGTTTTATACTAGTGTAAAATGATTTTCTTTAAAGAAGTGAAATACAAAAACACAAAAACATAACGACTCCCATTATTGTATTTTATTATGAATAACCTATTTTCCTTTTCTATTCATATATAGCTATATTGTGAAGTATTCATCAGATTCTAAACAAGTTTTAACAAATATTTCTATACGTACATAGGTATAGTAAGACATAGCTTTAAGAGTATACTGGACTTCCGTGTGCGGTATGAAAATTTTAGGTAGCGGTGATTGTGTGGTGCCGACTCTGGTGAAATTGTAGTGAAACTTAGGGTGACTTGATAGTCCGACTGGTCAGTTTACTTGACGTGAGGAGCAGGATGGGGAGACAGTTGCAGCCGAGTAGTTGCGCCAAGGCAAGATAGGAAGGTATAAGCAAGGAAGGTCACGGTGGGGTAGACTAAAGAGTCTGAATGAAGTATGGTAGAAGAGAGAGGTAGCGTCGTGCCGACAGAGTTTACGTAAGATACGTAATCGGTAATAGGTAGATGCAGACAGGGGTCATTTGGAATCTGTATGATGGATAACGGGGACATCGAAAGCAAAGAAGAATGGACTTTACAGGAGTAAAGGTTTTGTACGGAGAAAATTCACACAAAAAGAAGGTAGTCAAGGCGAAACTATAGAAAACCGATAGAAAGGGAGAGATTGATGACAGAAATTTTAGGTTGAAGCGAGGGATTCAATTGTCGGAAGGAGGGACAGGGCAGAAAGGAGGCCAGAAACAAAAGAATGGAACGGAGGAGAAAGATAGGCGGAAAGAAGAAGGCAATATTGAAAGTAGAGGGGCCATAGAATATGAAAATTTAAAATTAGGAGAAATGCCCGAATTGCTGATAGAGGCAATAGAAATGAAGAAAAAAGGCAGGAGGAAAGAGGAAAGGTATTAAAACAAGAAATTAGAAAAGAAATGGCCGAACAGTCGGAAAGCAGGATAGAGAAGATAGAGAGCTCAAAACAAGAGTTTAGAGGTAGGGAGAGTGGGAATAAGGTTAAGGAAAAGCTCAGAAATATAAAAAAAAAAGAAAGGAAAGCGAAAGAGAGAGAGGGAGATGAAGATAGAAATAGGGTAAGTGCGAAGTATAGGTAAGAGGGGGGGAAGAGGAGAGAAAATGGTAATGGTGAAATTAAAGAAATGGGAACATCAGAGGGAAGTGATATCAAAGAAGAGAGCATTATATGGAAGATCGGAGAGAATATAGAATGATTAAACATGTGTATAAAGGAATGTGTAGTACACTGGAAACTGGATTTGTGCACGGATTCGGTTCTGTTCTTGGACACGAATCCAGGGAATTCGCTGTAAGCAGACAGTGCCGCATAAACGCTTTCTGTTCGATTGCGAGGCATGTCGTAACCTGATGCAACTAACGCGCTGAGTGCGGGCCTCCCATTGTTTATTACGCTTGACTGATCACATCTTCCCCTCTGTGCCCCGCGGCTCCTTTCATCGGAAACAGCGGTGCGGCAGCAGTTGTCGGAACGCGCAAATCAAGTTTGCTGAAAAGCATCGGGAAATAGGAAAATAAGAAATAGTAGGGAATAAAGAGAGATGAGAAACGAAAGAAGGGAAATGCTCGAAAGGAAGAATACGCAGTTTACGAAAAATTTGGCACAATGGGATGTTGCAGTAATTACAAAGACGTGGATAGATGAAAAGGGATGGGAGACAGTTAGGGAAAGTTTACCAACAGGTTAAAAATGGCTGGTTCATAATACAAAAATGAAGAATACAAAAGGCAAAGAAGTGGTGATGGAAGTAAGGAACGAATATATAACAGGGAAGGATAAGAAGGAGATGAATGAAAAAAAGGATTAATAGTAGAAGATGTAAAGATGGGAGGAGAGAAGTGAAAGATAGTGGAGTGTATGTGAAGGATGATATGCAGCAGAAATCAAATGTGATAAGAAAACTGATGGAAGAAAATAAAGATGAGATTAATCTTATAACAGAACGAGATATTAATGCGAGAACATGAGGTAGAGGAGGACGGGAATAGGGTGAAGAGAGAGGAAGGAAATCCAAATACAAGGTACTGAATGGGAAGGGAGAAAAATTTTTAAAGAGCTACGAGGAAATGGGATGGTTTATCTTAAACGGGAATTTCAAGGGGGCTGGGGAAGGGGAATGTGCACACTCTGGAGGAGAAAAAAGGACAGTTATTGGTCACACTTTTCTATAATAGTGATATTAGAGGGAGAAAGGATTAATAACAATAAGGATACATACAAAGAAGGTGCAGGTAAAAAGAGCAGGATGAGGAGATTGGTCAGTGGAAGACAAAAACAGTTTAAGGAAAAGGTCAAGAATATCAAAATGGGAGAAGGAAATGTAAACGAGCAGGAGGAAATAATAATAGGAGAAATAAAGATATAATAATAATAATAATATTAGAGTGCATAAGCAAAAAAGAAGTTAGTGAAGAAGGGGATAGAAGTGGATTGGATGAGGAATTTAAAGAGAAGCAAAAGGAAGTAAGAAAGGAATTAATAAAATGGAGAAAAGAGAAAAGTAGTGGCGAAAAATATAGGAGAAAAAGGAAGGAGTATACTGAGTTGTGTGATAAAAAAAAGTGGAAGGAACCAAAAGGTTTTATGAATAGGCAGAGAAGGCTAGGACGGAAGAAGAGATTTGGAAGGTAGTGAATAGAGAGGGAAAAAGAAGAAAAAGTCTAAACTAGGATTTTGAGAAGAGGACATAACAAGGGATGAAACAGTCAAGGTATTAGAAATAATGACAGATGGAAAGGCACGTAGTGAATGTGAGATTCCAAATGAAATAATAACACGGAATGCATAATTAGTTCCTTTAGGGATGTGAGTAACGCACAGAGTGAACACTTACGATGTTCAAACATGCCTAAACACGATAAAAGTAGTAAATTTCCCGTTTCGGTGTGGATATTTTCCAATGCAATTTGTATTTTCATTTTATTAAATTGTGAAATTTGCAAACAGCCTTTCGTGAAAGTTTTGTCATGCAAAATATTAATTTGGAAGATTGATTTTCGTTATGAGAAAATGTTTAATTTTTAACGTGAACTTTTTCTGAACCTGTTAATTTATAGGTATACTCCGAAATCTGGATTTAAGTAACCTTGACTTACGGCCTTCCTAGATGCGAGGACCGCGGGATTCACCCATGCATGACCAACAGTAGCGTAACTACGAAGTTGGTAGTACCCTCAGCGCTTTAGCTGCGTCAGCTGTTAGCATGCGTCCAAATCCAACAGAAATGGTTCACACAACCTTGAATGTTTACGTTTTCATTCCCTGCATTTATGTTGAAGGCCACTGCAAGCCATGCCTGAAACCATACTTAAATCCATATTACATTGTAATACTTATATTTGGTTTGTTTTAAAGTTTGCGGTGCTCCTAGCGTCGTAAAACAACAGTTAAATATTTTTTATCAAATAAGCAATATAGCAATTGATATTTCGATTAATTTTTTTTAATTTTATTTAATTTTTACAATTTTTGTGTAATTTGTATAGAAGTATTTTTTCGCGCAAAGAATATTAACATAAGACATGCAAAGATGTTACAGCATGCCTATTGCATTTCCTGTACTCTGTCGTGAGGTTATACCCCATCTTGCGCAAGTGATAGTTCAGGAGGTTGTGCCCCCCAAGCAAGATGCTAGTCACAGTACCGGTTCCGGTCCTATGAATTCACTTGCTGCGCCGCATTTGTCAATCTGGTCCGCCTTTTTGTTGCCCTTGATCGCCGTGCGACCCGTAACCCATAAGAGGGCTACTTTGTTCTTTTCTGCAAGTTCGTTTAATGCCCTTTTGCTTTTCTAAATCAGCTCTGATGTTATGTCTAGTTTTCCAACTGCAGTTAATGTCGCTTGACTGTCCGAGCAGATTGCAATCTGCCTGCCAGCAGCGTTTTCTTGGAATAATGTCACAGCACAGCGAAAATCGGCCAGGACCTCTGCCTGAAAAACGGGAGTATACCACTCAAGCATGATCCCTACCCCATCCTTCCTGCTCTATCATACATTTCTGTTCCTGACCCTCCCACGCGTTTGGCGCCATCTGTGTACAAGATTTCCCCTTGAAGGAGCGGGTTACCATTCGCTTCCCACATATCCCTGTTTCGGATGCAGACGCGGAAAGTCTTAATAAGGGTAAAGCGTTTTGTTATCTTATCTTGCCTCATCTCTAGAATCGGCTGTATGCTGATGTCTTTTGGGAGCCTAGTGTGTCTAGTCCTCCAAGTCCATCTGTTTGCTCTTCGTAGGCGGCTCATCGCGTGAACCGTCCCGATAGTCATCGCAACATGTAGGGGTTCTACATATATCATTAATCCTATCGTCGTTGTGGACGTGGTCCTCATTACTCCCGTCACACCCCTAAATACCAGCGTTTGTAATCGTCGCAGTCAGTCCCGCAGCGTCTTAAGTCCCGTCCGTGGCCACCAGACCCACGTGAAACCAAGTTCTTTTCTGCACTTCCAAAATGTCAAGTCTGGGATCGTCAGCCTCCCACCACAAAATACAGGGGCGTCAACTTTCGACACTCTGTACTTTCTCGTGATAACGACCAGGTGGCTTTTTTCCGGATTTACCGAGAGCCCTGAGCTAACGCACCAGAGCTCTACATTACCTAGCGCCGACCTTGTAAGACCCACCAACGTTTCCAGATGAGCCCCCAAACAAGGATTACAAAGTCATCCGCGTATACCTGGGTATAATATTCTTCCTTATTTAGCCTGCCAAGGTGGCCGTCTACTACAATTCACCACAGGACGTGTGACACGACACCCCCCATCTGGCTTTAATCGCCTCCGGCGTAGCATGTTTCCTATGCAGCTTACTAGCTGGTCTGGCACACCACACCTCGAAGCTTCTCGACAGATTACTTCTGGAGGGGTATTCCTGAAGGCACCCTCTATATCTACGAAGGTTCCCACAGTATACTAGCTGTTGCTCCAATTTTGCAATGACAGGATGGAGCGCATTTTCTACCGAACAGCTTCTCTAGCGTCTTCAGGATAAAGGACGTTAGCTGATTGGCCGGACATCTTTTGCAGCCCTCCTTTCCAGGTTTGGCGATGAGACCACTCTGCCATTCTTCCCGGCCGAAGACACGTATTTTAGGACAATACTGGCCCTAAATAATGTCGTCAGTATAGGGACGACGAAATCCATGCCCTCTTATAAGAAAGCCACAGTGGGCCGGGAGACCCAAAATCTTGGCCAAAATTGATAACATCGCGATGCGTCATACAATCAGGCGGAAAGTGCTTAGTTGGATGTTTGTAAGGTAGCTTATCACGATTTTTTTGTCAAAAATTCAGAATGTTAAATGACAGTGCAAATTAACAAAAAATGGCGGATGAGGCTAAAAGTGCTTACGAAGTCTGAGCAAAAAATGAAAAATTTCAATGGTAGATTCAAAACGGCGAGGAAAATTTATACAAGTTTACGGATTCGGCTAAAAGCTCTGAAGAATAATTAAAATCTGATCATCTTATCCATTTACAACTGAAGACATTCATTTTATTTGTGAGAAAAAAACACTGTCCATCTGGTAGTGAAAAATCGAACTAGCAATTTTATGCGGTAACTGTTAAACTGCACTGAAATTTTTGAAACTTAAGATTTGAACAAAATGATAATATAATAGTAACTTGTAGTTTCTTAAATTATTATTTCATTGTTTATCACATAGTTAATTATTTTAACTATATTATCTACCATATATTAATTAATTCATAATCTATTTTTATTTATCAGATATGTTTTTAATTAAATTACATTAAACTTCAACTTTATTAAGTGATATATTATAATAATTATAAATTATTATTATCCTCAAAAATGATAATTATAAATAATTTGTATTGTTTTCATGTTACTAGTATTTTAGATTTTCAAATTCGATGCATAGATGTTATTGGGTAGGCGAGTGCATTGAATATCTCCATACAAGTGGGAACGGCTAAAATGCACTCAGGTTCGCTTTGAATATTTTTTTTTTTAATAAAAACGTGCAAAATGGCGCAGATCAGGCCTAAAGTAAACATTCTAATAAACAAAATAGTCCATCACTTTTCCCATTTGGGTATGAAGTTCAGGTGTGGAGAGAAACGAAATAGCGCCCATATGGAAAAGATCACTTTATTGGTGAATACATGACACCAAAAATAATAAACCTATATTTTTTTGCAACTATTGTGCCTATTTCGTATGTTTTAAACATTTATAATTGCAAAATACAGACAGCAATATTTACATTACAAAATTAGTCAAAAATTTATTCGTCATTGCCACGTTGCATTGCCACGTTGCATTGGGCTAACTCCCCAATGCGACGAATTATGCGGTTACGTCACCAGTATCGCGCAGTTCCACCCACAATAGGCCTCTCTCGGATGGAGGCCATGGTTCAGTTGGGAGTGGCAATAGAACCGAACCGAGGCGACGACCAGGCAATAGCCCCGGACAAACGCGAGAACATCGATTTAAGTGGTCGGACCAACTCAGGAGGGACATCCTTACCTGTTGGCAAAGCAGCTCACCGACGCGAAGAGGATTCATGCAGAGGTTACATGACCGTTGGGTCAATATGCACCCGGGATATGCTCATAAAACGCCTCAGTATTTAAGAGAGCAGGTATCCTTTTTGCGCAGAAACGGATATGAAGCTCTTTTTCGGCAAGAAGAAGAGCAACATCCTCCAGCGAACATACCACCCGTTCCAGCAAGATTACCTTTGCAGATAGCCGATAATGCCAACATGAGAAGTAGGAGATCTATCCACCAAAAAGTCTTTCTCAGGATGGACAAATTATCTGAAGCTTATAATGCTCTCCCTGATTTGCTTCCTGAAGATGTTAATCTCTGGAATTTGAACTGTGTAGTTTACGAGCAGGCAGTCTCTCTGCTTAGCGACAATAGAAGTGACGATACTTCAGTACGCCTGAGTAAGACTCGCGAGCGTATTGCACACTTTCAGTTTAAAATTTAAACGGCGAGACGGCATGCATCAAATATTCAGTGCGTGATTAGCTACATAACATCAAATAAAAAATTCACTCTAAAAGTTAGGGCACTTGTTCGAACCTTGAGGAAAGCAAATCACACACTGAACAAGTGTAAACTTTTGACCGCTCTTTCAACAGGAAAACAGCGCCTTGGACGGCGAGTAAAATGGATTCAGGAAAATTCCACCTTTTCAACTCATCCTTCCTGTCTGTTCAATAAAACGTCAAGTGTCGTTGAAAATCCGCCTAGCCGAGAAGAGGTACAAGTGTTCCGGAAGAAAGTGTATGGAGATACTTATCAGTTAAATGAAGACGCTTCAGATATATCACGCTTTCGTAACCTTTGCCAAAGGCAAAGGTTGCAGGCTCCAGAGGAAGAGTGTCCACTAATTACTGCCCAGGAAGTGAAGAAAGTTATCGCTAGAACTAAGAACTTTTCAGCACCAGGGCCAGATAAAATCAACAACTTTTGGTGGAAGAAGTTCACTTCTACGCACCAACATCTAGCTCGTATATTTACTACTTTCTTAAACGGAGAACAACCCATCCCGAACTGGCTAGTGGAAGGACGCACGGTATTGATTCGTAAGACCGGAGATTTGTCAAGTCCATAGAACTACAGGCCCATAGCTTGCTTAAGCACTAGCTACAAGCTATTCACTGGCATCCTAAAATAGAGGATATTAACATCTATCGAGCCGGTATGGATTGCAATAGTTGAACAACGTGGATGCAAGAGAGGGCTGGCAGGTTGCAGGGAGAACCTGTTAATAGACAGGTGTATTACACAAGACTCGATCAGGTATCGACGCAATCTGTCCATGGCTTGGATTAACTACCGTAAGGCATTCGATAACACGAACCATGAGCTACTTATTAAGCTCCTTGACTGCCTAGAGGTGCATCCAAAAATAGTGAGATGCATACAAGAGTTATGATCTTATGCTCTTGTGGCGGATAAGATTTTTCATAACATCTGACAAAAGACAAGTGCCTACCAGCTATATCACATATAAGAGGGGGGTCTGCCAAGAAGAATATCTCTAAGTCTGATACTTTTCTGCATCTCCCTATTGCCTCTATCAATTGTGCTCCGAGGCAAAAGCTCTGGATACCTATGTGGCCCACGAAACAGAAGAGAATATAAGGTCAACCACCTTTTATATATGGACGACCTTAAACTCTTTGCTTCCTCGAAAGAGGATCTTAAGATCCTTGTGGAGGCGGTGAATAGGTACTCTGAAGCGATTGGCATGAGCTTTGGACTCGACAAGTGTGCCTGCGAACGACGACTAGAAACTACACCATCGAGTGACGATCGAGATGTTCAACTCATAGGCGAAAATACCATTCAACATCTTAATAATGGAGAAACATATACATATCTTGGAATACCGCAAGCGGAAACCCAAGATGTGCGTGGGTTAAAACCGGCCCTTGTAAAAAGGTATCGCCAAATTCTCAGAAAACTTTGGGCTTTCGAATTATCTGGAAAGAATAAGATCCATGCGACCAATATGCTGGCCGTTCCTATGCGTCTTTCCAACATGTTTCTCAAGTCTTCTGGATTGAGATCGGAGACTGAGGGCTTTCTTTTTGTCTGTCACGACGGCGTTATAGACACATTAATTTACCGCGAGCACATAATGAATATACCTGTTGGCGATACTAACTGCCGAGCGTGTAAGCAAGAGACAGAAACACTTGGGCATGTTCTCAGTGGATGCTCAAAGGATGCACGTTACGGGTACATCGAGAGACACAATGTGGCTCTAAAAGTGTTATATTACCATCTTAGGCACTTCTATGGAGTTGATCTCTTGCCCGTCTTGCCATACACCCAGGGGGAACTCGAGTCCGTTGTGGAGAATGATCAGTATAAGATCTACTGGAATTTATCATTCTCCACCACTCAACGTATCAGTGCTACGAAGCCTGATATTGTCCTTCAAGATCTGAAGACCAAGATCATTTAAGTGATTGAATTCTCGGCACCAGCCGATGGGAATATCACGGCAAAGGAGGAAGAAGAACGGGCGAAATATCAAGCACTTCTTTTCGAGCTGAGCAGGATGTACCAAGGCTGCAAAGTCCATCTTGTAGTTCTCATAATCGGCTGTCTTGGAGGTATGAAAGCATCATTTCTTAGCCAATTCAACAAGATTCCGGCTTGCCAGCATCAGGCTCATTCCATCGCAAACCGGATGCAAAAGGCTGTTCTTCTGGGATCACTTCATCTGGTCCGTCAACTCTGTTCCTCATAACATTCTTCAAAGAGTAATACACACAAAAAAGTATCCAGAGGTGAAACCTTCATCTCCAACTGTCCCGTCTGCCGCGTAAGTTCATTCGCGGCTAGAGACCTGACTCCAAGGAACAGTGTTGAACGATGTTCTCTCGCGTAAATTTCCCGCTCTTGCTTACCTTCTAGGACATAAGGAGCAGAAGTAGATGACATAAACGTTCCAGTTGCATCGGGATTGGTTGCTGTAAGGAACCATGATCGTAGCTTCCGGATCCTACAACTTCTCGAAATGAATAATAGGCAAATCCAAATAAATAAAAATAGGGATTAGATGATACCACGAAAGGCGTTGGTTGCTTACGTCCACAAATGTTTAACAATATAAAAACTTTGTAAAAATTTGAAGTAGATTTGGACAATTCATTATCAATAACGTTCATTATTGTGTTAAAAAGAGAGGTGAGACAATAAGTTGATGCATAGGTTAAAAATAACTAATAATGCTCCACTCAGAGCCGTCTTTATTCAAGAAAGTAATTGCTGGTTTATTAATAATTATTCAGCCCGTCTTGATTCACGAAAAGAAGAATCAAGGCACTTCAGTGATCGCTTGTGCAACGACGACGACGAAGACTGAGGTGTTAAACGACACACTCACACACAGTCAGCAAGCTTATTTGCCAAAATACAATACACTGCGAATAGAATTAATCATATGGAAGAGAAAGTAATTATAAAATTAGAATATAAGAAATGATATTCATAAAAGGATAAAATATAAAGCGTGTGAGAATAAATAGATTAACAGACAATTAAATAAATAATAATAGATAAAACATAGTTCGGAATAAAAACAGTAAGAACAAATAAATCTGTCAATTCCTAACATTCCGCCTACTTCATTTGGACGAAATAAATAATAAGGATAATCTCATACAAGCATTCATTGCATACCACAAATACTAAAACATGATAAAAATAAGACAATCGACTTGTTAACAAAAAAATCACACCACTTCCTTCACTGCTCTTGGCAGGTGAGATCCTGGATGTAGATTGATGGTACGGCCTAAGGCCCATTTGGCGGGTGGAAGGTTCTCATCTCGAATGAGAGCTAGGTCTTCAATCTCCATCGATGGACAGGTTGATCTCCATTTGGATCGAGGTTGCAGTTCCTTTAGGTAATCAGATGGCAACCAGTGCCAAAAAGGCTGCTGCATTTGCTGAACAAGCTGCCAACGAGTTAAGCGAGTGACAGGCATCTCCAGAAAATTCGGCTCCAGTATGTTGTTTAGAGGCTCTCCGATTAAAAAATGTCCTGAAGTAAGCGCGCTGAGGTCTTCAGGGTCATCAGACATATCTTGCAAAGGACGAGAATTTAAACAAGCCTCCACTTGAGAAAGAAAGGTGCTCATTTCCTCGAAGGTCAAAGTTCTATGCACTCAGTGCCATCAGCAGCAAGCACTGAAGCGACGAATTTTTATTGTTTTAAGGCTGATGTAAACATTGCTCGAAGGTTAGCGTCAGCCCCAATGAAGTTGGTTCCCTGGTCACTGGATAATGTTTTGCTTATTCCACCACGAAACACAAATCTAGTGTAGGCCGCTAGCAAACCATTTGCCGTATTGTCGGACACTACTTTCAAGTGCACAGCACGGGTAGAGCAGCAAACAAAAACGACAATATAGCCTTTATAAGATTTATGGCCGCGACCCTTGGTGGTACGAAGGCGAATAGGACGAGCATAATCTACACCGGTGTGTAGAAATAGTCTACTTGGACTTGAAAGAATTGCTGGAAGATCTCCCATTAGTTGCTGAGACGGTGATGGTACTCGACAAGTAGTGTCATTAACGAAGATTCCGAAGCGAGAATGAGAGGGTGTTTCTCGTCTGGATTCAGAATAGAGTTTTTTAGACGACCTCCGACTCGTGGTAACTGTTTATCATCAAGATAAGGTGTTAATCGAGCCAATTTATTCTTCGAAGAGATCTTCTTCCCTGACGTCAAGTTCTTGATTTTAGCACCGAAATAATTATGTTGTCCATGTCGAATCCAGGCCAGGTTTGCAGAATGAAGTTCTAAGGGTGTCAAAACTGGTTTCATCAGATTTGATGGATGACGACGGTATAGCAGGAATCTCAGTATCTAAGCCGTACTTCGTAGAAGCTTCCCCAATGTAGAAAATCGATGAAGAAGGTCCCACAATACTGAAATGATGTTGGCTGTGTTGACTTGCACCTCTCGTTCCTCCATATCCACTTTATTCTTCTTCCTTGATGGAGTTCGAACTGGCCAGATGGACGATGACGTTAGTCAATCTGGTCCTTTCCACTACAGTGAAAAAGAAGCTGGCAGGAATACTTCGCGATGCACAATCAACTGGATTACTCACTGATAGTACATAATGCCAGTATGCTGAAGGAAGCGTCGTTTGAATGTCAGACACCCGATTCGCTATGAAGGTCTTCCATCTCGTGGGATGTCCTTTCATCTAGTCAAGGGTATCAGTTAACTAGCTCCATACATGTAAAGGTGCATCTAACTTAAATGCCTGTTGCACATACTGCATCAAGTAAACCAATAGAACTGCTCCACATAGCTCAAGTCGCGATAAGCTTAACTGCTTCACGGGAGCCACCTTAGATTTTGAAGCCACGAGTGACACATCAAATTCTCCAGAAGCCGACATAAAGAGAAGGTAGACAGCAGCGGCGTAAGCTCTTTCCCAGGCATCGAAGAATCGTGTTTTTCGTAGGAGTCAGAAGACGAACGAAATCCAATCCAACGAGGTATCTCAAATCCCTGAAAAATACCGAAGATTGTCATGATATTCAAGCCTTCGATTGTGATCCGTTATCGGAAGAGGATCGTCCCAAGAAATCTTTGAGAGCCATAGAAATTGGACGAATATCTTGGCTGTAATAATCACGGGGCTCAACCAACCTAGGGGATCAAAAAGTTGAGCTATCTGGCTGAGAACTGATCATTTTGTAACGACTGGCACACAAGCTGATGTTTATCTGGTATTTTTTTTAATAATTCAGGATCATTTGATATTCACTTTTGATGGGGGAAACCGCCCACTTTGAATAGATGATGTAACTGACTCTGAAGAAGTATGGCTTCGTCCAAGGTATCCGCACCTGTAATTATATCATCAACGTATGCCCCTTGTTGAATTGCTTTGGCGGCAAGAGCATAGTGTGGCCCCTCATCAGCTGCGAGTTGCTGCAGACATCGAGGAGCGAGAAGGGGTGCACACGAAAATCCATATGTGACCGTTGTTAGACGAAAAGTTTGAACTGGGTCCTTGGGTGATTTTCTCCACAGGATCAGTTGAAGATCTTGGTCATCTCGATGCACCTGAATCGGCCTGTACATCTTCTCTACATCAGCACACACAACCATGTCACGGAGTCTCCAACGCAGTACAATATCCATCAAGTTGGGTATAATAGTAGGTTCAACGTGGCTTAGTAGTTGTACTTGAAGTCTTCAAAACTCCGTGATGTGGTAAGTCAAACGATTGAGAACTATCACGACGAACCAAAGTCTCATTATCGGGAACCATGTGACCAAGTGTGAGATAGTCTTCGAGGAACTTATCGATATGAATTTCCGAAATATTGCAAATTGCGCTTCATCGGAAGCCGAACCACGTACCTTCCCTCCTCAGGTGTGCGAGAATGACTAGAAACGAAGAAATCCTCACACTCCTGATCATCAGCTGTTAACACGATTTTAGGAGAAATCTCCTGTTCCTCCCAAAATTTTTGAAGATCAAAAGACACGTCTTCCTGTAAGGAAATATGCATTCCAACGGCTGTGTTAGATTCATAGTTGGAAGCTGTTGGTGAATTGCCTATAGTTTTTCCTGATAAAATCCAGCCAAAATAGGTCTCCTGAGCAACAGGAGCCGTAGAAGTTAATTTACGAATATTAGGGAGGAGTAAATACGAATAGGCATCTGCTCCTATTATCACCTCGATCACCCTATTGCTACCGAAGTCTGGATCCGCCAGACGCAATCCAGATATATGAGGCCATTCTCCAGTATCCGTTTGAAAATATGGAAGATATGGAGTTAAAAGCGGAAGCACGAGCGCATCTAAATGATATTTAAAATCAGATTTAAAGTATGGTGATATGATGCATGAGACGGCACCGTTTGTCATAGATGCACGTTTTTTCCTAAAGTTAGAAGGCCCAAGTCACAAATCGATCGAGACAACCTGAGACGTTGTGCGAGAGATTCTGAAACAAGCGAAACTTCAGAATCGATATCAAGGAGAGCGCGCACTAACTCTGAAGTACCATTACTTGCTGTGACTCGTAGAATAGCCGGTTAATTGCTAATGTCTTCTGATGAAGCACGGTGTGATGTTTCTTGTCACATATACGCCCTTTCTCGATGACCAACACTCGTTTTCTAAGTGCTGGCGTAGACAATTGTAGCATAGTTTCTTCTCTGAAGCCAACTCCTTCGTTGGACTGCATTCAATGCTCGAAATTGTGGGCAGTACATTAAAAAATGCTGCTGTCCACAGTGGTAGCACTTTCGACCTTGATCGTCAATGTGGTCAGTAGTGACATGTGATGTCCTTTGTTAAACCACGATAACCCCTGTTCCGTGTCAATTCTGGAGAGTTCGAGGACGGTTCCCATTCACGTCGAGTCTGATGATCTGAGCAATTGGTCAAAAATGAAAATAGAAAGGGAGACCAACTGTCAATCAAACAATCAAATGATTTGAGAGCTTCCAAATTTTCTATCTCGATATTGACCAGTTGTTTGAGATCGGGAGCTGATTCTGCTGACAGACGACGCAACGAAAAAATAGCCGATAAGTGACAATTAATTAGAATTCGCTTATTCTCATATCGATCAACTAATAACTTCCACGCGCGCTTGTAATTATCATTTGTGATAGGAATGTTTTTCAGTAACTGAGCCGGTTCACCAGATAGGTTCGTCTTTAAGTCGTATAATTTCACGACATCCGCGATTTCTGAATTTCCGTCGATTAATGACTTGAATAAATCTGAGAAATTCGACTACTCAGTGTAATTACCTGAAAATGTCGGCAAAGTTATTTTCGGAAACGATTTAGTTAAGTTAGATGAAATACGAGGGGTGACATTAATTGATGATTCATTTGCAGCACGAGATGAAAGTGCATCGAATGCATCGAGATACAACCCCTTTGAAGTTTGGTATCACTCCTCGACTTGTGATGACAAGTCATCCTTGAAGTATTCGATGTCCTTAGTAAGTGAGGATTTTAATAATTCCACATGTTGCGACTGAAACTTTACGAAATTCGCTTCCAATGTTTGTAACCGCGCTGTCAAAAAACCACGCGCATGAGGAGTTCGAACTCCTTGAAACGAGTCCTTAATACGAGTAGCAAGTTTCAATTGCACGAGAAGGAAAATTTCCGCCTGTTGTGTTGACATTTTGACCGTAATGCAAAACACAATAGAAAACTACAAAATACACGTACGAAATGATTAAAGTGTTGAGTCGACGCACAGTGGACCTTTTTTGAAATTCTGTCTCAAAATCGTAGAACTTTGGATCGGAATGACGTAGAGGGCTATTTTTTTTTAATCAAAGAAAAAACCTTTCCGAATATAGAAAAATTATAGAGAAAATAAAAAAAAATAATTTTGACCTTGGAAATCTGTATTGAAGATGGCATTTTTCGAGAAAAAAATCGTTTATTAAATACTAAGAACGCTTAGATTTTACATTTTATGTGCTATACATGTTTTTATATAGATCAATATGGCAGACTAAAATTGTAAAAGGAAACCGAGTTGACTAAAGAGTGCTACTCGGGGTTTTCTTGGGTAGCAGATTTTAAATCCAGTGTCAGAATTAAAAAATTAAAAATGGCGGATCCAGTATGGCATTTTCAAATTCTGGAATTTTGACTTTGGATTTAAAATCAGCCACCTGCAAACCCACCGATAGGCTATTTTAATTCAAATAAATTTTGATCCATAATTGTGGTCCGCCATGCTGGAACCGCCATTTTTAATTGTTTAATTTTGACCCTGAATTTGAAATCAGCGACACGACAAACCCCCTTGTAGCAAATTTTAGTCAAATCGGTTTCCTTTTACAATGTTGGCCCACCATATTGGATCCGCCATTTTTAATTTCTTAATTCTGACCCTGGATTTAAAATCAGCTAAACAAAAAACCCCCGAGTAGCATTCTTTAGTCAAATCGGTTTCCTTTTACAATGTTCGTCCGCCATATTGGATCTGCCATTTTAAATTTTGACCCTGCATTTGAAATCAGCGACCCGAAAAACATTCTTGTAGCGAATTTGAGTCAAATCGGGATCCTTTTACCATTTTGGTCCGCCATATTGGAGCCGCCATTTTGAATTTTTAAATTTTGACCTTTGATTTGTAATCAGCGACCTGAAAACTCAACTTGTATCAAATTTTAGTCAAATAGATTTCGTTTTACAATTTTAGTCTGCCATATTGACTCTAACATTTTGGATTTTATCTTGCAACGATTTAAATATCAGATTCGGATTGGGCATGCAAAAATCTTTATAAAAACATGAATAGCACATAATCTATAATTTTTCTGTATTCGGAAAGGTTTTTTCTTTGATTTAAAAAAAAAAA
>CAKNWU010324719.1:1238-11915 GCA_932072015.1 Andricus quercustozae
GAGAGAATGTTTCGGAACGCTACACTTAAACGTAGTATTAGCCAATCAACCGGTAAGGACAGTTAAAAACTGGTAGCACGTCCTGGAAAACCGGGATGGATGGTCACCCTATCTCTCAGCATTTGCGGAGTAAATATCTAGCGAAAAGTTAACCCTCTTTTTAGCTTCCGTCATGCTCCTATAATGAACTGCACGCTCGAATAGCGCCAGTCGAAAACAGCTTATCTGATCATTGCATCCTCTCCGTACGCCTGCTCAATCACGGTGGAAGTCTCGGTTGCAGATTTTTCAAGTTCGAGCATGCATTTGATTCCTGACATACCCCACCAACTATCATGCCCATAAATCCCTTCACGATTTCTGTAGAGAAACGTAACAAAAGTGGTTATACGTTATCAGAAGTCCTGACTTTTTTTCTGATGATTCCTGACTTTTGTTTAGTAGGAGTTTTAACAGGAATCCTTTTGCAGCCAAGAATTATCCTTATGCGACTAAATTCACCTAATCTTGCAGCTTAATAATTATGTTTGTGTGAAAAATACATTCATGTAGTTCAGAAGAAAAACAAGCAAGAGGTCGATGTTTTTGTTTCAAGCCAACTTTTTCTCTGAATTTTCGCTTCACCGTAATACGCAGTCAGATTTAAGGTATAAAATTTGGCAATAAATTACCAATTGTTCCACAGAAAATGATTTCTACTCACGACCCAGTTTGTTATAAGAAAAAAGGTACAGACACAACCTACGAGCGACAGGAATACGCGTGCTACTATGAACTATGCAGGGAAGGTATGTTTGTGTATAATAGTGTATTATGTGCGAGGAATTGATGACTTACTAGTGTTATAAACATTGCAGTCGTAGAATGGTCAAACTCATGCGGTTGGTGTAGCACACGATATTTTTTATAAAGAATGAAAAAATATGGCGATTTTTCATGTCAGTGTAATATGCGCAACTTGCCAGATTTCACTTATGTGAGATCAGTTTGCGGAAATATGGTATTCTAGCACGCAAAACTCACAGCAGAGGAATCTAGCACTTTGCGCATAATTCGCACACGAAATATCGCCATTTTCATTTATGTGTTGAGAGAAAAATAATTGTCTTACTTTCTGACGATTAATTTTTTGAATATCTTAAAATACTTCTTTTACAAATGTTTCAGTTATAAGCGCTTAAAATTTATCAACCTCAAACGCTTTCACAGAAACATTTGTAAAAGTATTATTTATGTGTTGAGAGAAAAATAATTGTCTTACTTTCTGACGATTAATTTTTTGAATATCTTAAAATACTTCTTTTACAAATGTTTCAGTTATAAGCGCTTGAAATTTATCAACCTCAAACGCTTTCACAGAAACATTTTCTAACTTCAAAAGATTTCAATTTCGAAAATTTCTTTACGTTATAAATATAACATTTCAGTGGAGAATAATTTTTAAGTCTCATCATTGCACAGTAGGCCGGATCTGAAATGTACTGTTCTTAATCAGCTACAGGTCGTATTTCTTAACCAAATTTGATGTTTACTTTTTAGAAATGTTCGGCACTGCATCTGCTTCATCAGGCATTATGCATGAGATAACAATCTACATAATTGTTAATAAAATATTGTATAAGCAAAGTCTGAATATGGCATGTTCTCATAGAAAAAACATATTTTTCTTCCGTTATTGTTAACGTTAGCTTGATTGTGATATTGAACCAACAATATTCATTAAAAATTAATATATGAGGTTGTTATCACCAATTCCATAGACAAAAATGTAGAATTATTATTATTTCTACGTAAACATTTGTCATATGAAAACTTGAAAAAAAAAATTTGGCCCATTAATTTATAGAATTGTTTATAAAATTCGTCAATATTTTTGTAATGTGTAATATCTTGCTTTAACCTAATTATAATTACTATTGCAATACAATTTAGTTATATGTACTGCTTGTTGCTATAATGACCTGGAGCGTTTTCATGATAAAACAATCAATAACAATAATTAAAGAATATATTTTTTTTTCTATGAGAGAATGGCACATTGAGATCTTTTATAATTAAATTGTTGGTAGCAATTACAAAAATTGCAGTTTAGTTTATCATATCCAATTTTACAATTACCTTCAACTTCATGTTGGATAGTTTTAGTAGAAGAAAGGCTTTCTTGTATTTAGAATACTCCAAAAAAGTTCTGAAGTCGAGGCCCCTGAATTCTTTTCATTGCAACATGCTCAACAAAAATCACTGAATTGTTTAGTGGAAAGCACCTAAAAGCTTAAAGTCTTCCTAATTCAGCGATATGATCACTTTCATGCTAAAAAATTTTTATCAATAGTTGGATGGGAAAACATCCTGTTGGGAATTTTCGCGGGAATGCTGTGCCTATTTGATTGGACGGCATCATGCGCTGGTTGTTGAGGGGGCTGATGCGGATCGGTTAGCGGGGACAATATTTCTCTTGCGGACTTTCGACGCGAAGGTTGAGGTTGGTCCCGTCGGAGTGGACCCGGTTGGATTTGCTCGGGCCTCGGTGGAGTCTGATGATCGGGTTGTGTTAACTTCGGTAATTTGATCTTCTTCGTACAATCCAAAAACCCGGGGTTTTCGGCCACCTATTTTCAGGCGTCGAATTCATCTGGTCCCAAAAATTAGTCGGCGTGCAATTTCGTGTTGTGAGTGCAGTGCAATAATTAAATTCATGATAAAATCATTGTTAAGCAGGAAAAATCGTTTTGCATATTTCTGACTTTAATCAGTGTTGGCATGTGGGTCGGCGCAGCAGGACAAATGGTAGAAAAAAGTACCCCTTCGAAGACAATAGTAGCGTAATCAACTTCCTTGTGGAGTTAATATGGTCAATAAAAGGGTATTATTTCTACCACTTGTCCTGCTGTGCCGGCCCACACGCCAGCGCTGATTAAAGTCAAAAATATTCTCTCTGTCTCGTAGAAACACCTCACACATCGTAAGAAAGATTCGACAAGAACTACGTGATTAAATTATTCTTTATTAGTCCAAGCACCAGTCCGCGTACAACCGCGACGCTTGTCGCGCAGACGCGTACAACATGGAGTCGAGCAGGGACGTAGCGAAAAACTGGTCACTCCCCTCCTAGTGTTTACGATATTTATTTCATACATTAATTGGAATACATATTAATGTCGTTGATTTCTCAGTATGTTTCTGATTGGAACAATTCTTTTGTGTTATAATACGTTCAATAACGCGTTATTAATAAAATTCGTAAGCAAGGACAACGATTCGTAGTTGATATTAACATTCTAATAAAGTTCGTAAGCAAAGACAACGATTCGTAGTTAATATTAACGTTCTCTTTTGGCAATGTCTTTTATAAAAAATGTAACGATGTAAAAATAGTCGTGTGAAATACAAAAATTTCGTTGATTCTATTAATACTACTATTGCATTGTATATTATGCCATAAAAGAGAATAAATTCTGGCGCAGAACAAGTTTTTCCTTACGTTATGTAAAAGTTATGCGTTTCACATTAGGTAAGTTTTTGTACGTCCAATCGTAATTTTGTGGCATCCTTATAAAAAAATCTTGATTGTAGTGGTTTACCTTGAGTAAGATTTCAATTGTTCTTAGGTAAAAAAAAATTTTAATTTCGAATAACTTTTTTTCAAGATTTTTTTTTATTTATTTTTTCCTATAAAAAAGGATCCAAAGGCTAAAAGAAAGGCTTTAAGAAGCTAGACTAGTATTTAACGAACGTATTAACGTTGTTGTCAGTCTTATAAGTTAAAGGTCACCCTTTTTTTATTTGCGGAATTTCTCAAAATTAAGGGAATGTGACGCTGAGTGCTTGGGTGACCTATTGGCGCAGGTACATTGTTTTCAAGAAATGGAATTATAATTTCTCTTTTCGGTATAACATGAGTCGTAGATTTTATTACACTTGGTATGGAAGTAGTAGGATTTACGTCAGGTGTTTTTTTATTCGCGTAATCAAAGAGAGTGAAAGCTGGTTTTACATTCTCTAGTGACACTCTTCTCTCAGAGCCCTCGACGTCTATTTCAAATAAGCGGTCTCCCAATCGCTTTATATCCCGATGTGGTCCAGAATATGGGGGTTCGAGTGACTTCTTCGCTGCTCCCACACGTAAAAAGACACGTGAACAGGTGGCTAATGTTTTTGATATAAAACATCCCCTCGTGTGCCTATGGTCGACCGGAATCGGCTTAACGTTTTGCATATGAACGCGAAATTCGTCCAAAAATGCCTGTGGATCGGGAGTGCGGTCGTCGGGAATAACGAATTCGCCCGGTATGCGGAGAGTTGTCCCGTAGTGGTATTTGGCTGGAGATGACCCGCAGTCCAGGTCGCTGGTCCTCAGTCCGAGCATAACCGTCGACAGAACGAGCATCCATTCGCGGGTTGCGTGGCACATTATGGCTGCTTTTAATGCGCGGTGAAAGCAATCTATCATGTCGTTCGCGGCGGGATGGTATGGCGTGGTCCAAATCCGGTGACAACCGATCAATTTAAGCAGAGATTCTGAAAGTCGGGAATCAAATTGCCGATCCTGATCAGTGGTGAGGGATTCTGGGGAACCGAACCGGGTGACCCAACCGTCGAAGAAGGCCCTACAGACGGTGGCGGCCTCGATGTTTCGAATGGCAATAGCCTCCGGCCAATGCAAAAAGCGATGGATTACCGTGAGCAAGTATTTGTAGCTGTCGCACTCGGGCAGGGGACCGACAATGTCCATATGGACGTGCCTGAATCGTGATTCAGGGGCCACAATTTGGGCTGGCTTGAGAATGTTATGACGAGATACCTTGCAGCGTTGGCAGTCCGTACACGCTCTCGCCCATTTCGATATGCCCCTGTGCATGAACGGCCAAACATATTTCTGTGAAATCACGCGATTGGTCACCTTAGCGCTCGGGTGTGATGGTTTATGGAACATGTTGAAAACGGTTCTCCGCAAGGTCGTCGGGATGACGGGACGCAAGACGTCGCCGGACAGGTCGCAATAGACAGATGTTTTATTCGGACCCCACATGATCTTCCTGATGCTTAGGGACGATTTGGAGGAAGTACAAAACTGCTGTAATTCGGGTTCAGCCTCTTGGGCCTCCACGAGATCTGTGAGCCTGGTCTCTATTGGGATTGTCATATCTCCACTAGGTTTGGTAAGGACGTCCACTCTTGAAAGAGCGTCAGCGGGCACGTTGTAAACACCGGGGAGGTGTTCCATTCCAGTTGTAAACTGCGATATAAATGAGAATTGGCGCTGTTGGCGGGAGCAGCTTTTTCCGAGCGTTGCGAGAAGGCGTAGTAGAGTGTTTTGTGGTCTGTCGCGACTCTGAATTCGCGACATTCTAGGAAATGACGGAAATACTTGACGGCATTATATACCGCTGTGAGTTCCTTGTCATACGCGCTGTAATTGCGTTGAGCCTGACTCAGTTTCCTAGAGAAAAATGCGAGAGGCTTCCACCCGCCATGGAGAAGCTGTTCAAGGGATGCCCCGGTATCTGTGTCGGAAGCGTCCGTGACCAGGCGTGTCTCCGCCTCGAGTGAGGGACGTGCAAGCAGGACGACGTTAGAAATGTCGCTCTTGACTCTCGCAAAGGCCGCTTCTGCCTCGCATTTCCATGCGATCGCGCGTTTATTATTCTTCTTTGAATTTATGAGGAATTGATTAAGGGGTTCCTGAACGAGAGCTGCGTGACGTGGGTTGCGGCGGTAAAAGTTTGCGATGCCGACAAATCGGTGTCAGGCCGCGACAGTCGTGGGTTTGGGTAATCCCTTATAGCCCTGAGTTTTTCGAGAGTTGGTTTAAAACCTTGGCTGGTAATGGTATGGCCTAAGAACTATATTTCCGTTTGTCCAAATTCACACTTATCCGCATTGATGCGTAGGGCAAATTGCTTTAGTCTTTTAAAAACCACGCGCAGATGATGCTCATGCTCTTCAAAATCGGAGTATGCAATGAGTATATCGTCTATATATGCGAAGGCGAACCTCAAATCACCCAATGCCTGGAATATGTATCTCTGAAACGATTGCCCCACGTTTCGTAAACCGTATGTCATCACTACGTACTCAAAGAGTTCAAACGGAGGTATGTCTTCAGTCGCGATTGGGATTTGTTGGTATGCCGTTTGAAGGTCCAGTTTTGAAAAGACGAACTTGCCATTTAAATTGGCCGAAAAGTCGTACAGATGAGGAACCGGATAACGATCCGGTACGGTCACAGCGTTCAGGCGACGGTAATCGCCGAAAATCCTCCATTGCCCGTTACTCTTACGGGTCATGTGGGTGGGCGAGGCCCACGGACTACTCGAGGGTCTGCAGATGCCCTGTGACTATGACCTTGGGGTCAAGTTGAGCGATGACGTGGTCGGCTTTTCTTTCGTCAATAGAAATACCCATGAAATTGAATTATATGATTCAATTGGCATGAACCAGAGACATGGTTCAGTTTGAATAAATGTTCGAATCTTTGACACGCGGTAGGAGTCAACGCAACGTGTGGGGCATTTTGAGGTCTTAGTTCCTGTATCGCGGATTCATTTAAGGTTCGCAATGCCTCGATGACGTGCCGCATTGCGGCTATTTCCATATCGTATACGGCCATGATTGATTTAAATATTCCCCGAATAAAAAGAAAATTCTTACACGAGAATCGACAGAAGGGAGAATGTCACTTTAATGTGGCCTGAATGCTGTATAGCTTATGACATATAGTAAGAGTTAAAACACAGAACACACTGCGACATATAGACAGATTATGACATATGTATAGGCAGATTAAGACATATAGAACAGATTATGACATAGAAAAAATTATGACTTAAAGGGTTTGCAAACTGATTTTAAATTGATGAAGGTTCTCTAAGAATTGTGAGGTTTATTTAATGTGACGTTAACGAGTTCGTGAGTTTGCAAGGCGAGAGTGAAAGATTCGTACGATAAAGTTTTGTTATTAATTATTGTTAAATTCTCACAAAACTATCGTTTAAAATTTTAATGTACTTAGATTAACTGTTGCCATTAAGCGAAAAGGAAAATTTTTTCACACGGTACCAACAAGCAACCCGTCTGTAAGGGGTAAAATTTTTTAAATAATGTTATGGACTTACAAAGGCTTACGATGAATACACTTGCGAGGATGTTCGGAAGTTGAAGTTGCTCCCTGTTACGCTCAGCTTACTCTCTCTCTCTCTCTCTGCTCAGAGGGAGTGGGAACTGTGTTGTTGACTGACGCGCTTGTGACGTCACTGGAAGATGATCCCAGTAAAAAGAAACTAATTGGGGCGAATTTTGGCGAATAAACATTTTTGAATTCGCCCAAATTCCGCTGTCTGATTCATTTCAACGAATTGCGCCAGCGCGAATTGAATGAGTTTCAACTCGTTTTAATTCCTGGTCAAGGTCGTTTCGAAAAAAATTGATAAAAATTGCATGCCTCGAGACTCGAACCAGCGATCCTAAGTGTATAAGTCCAGAGGGCGACCACTGAGCTACGGGATTCATTGATATTTATTTACAACGGATCCTTTATGCCCAGCGCGTTGTTTATAGCTTACGAATTCGATTGAACAGGCCAGCCTTTAACTGCATTCACGCTCACGAATTCAGGCGAATTGGAGCTTGACTTTAAATCTCGCGAATTAAAATGAATTGGCTGACACTGAAATTAATTCGTGCTGACACATTCAAATGAATTAGGTCCCCTAAAAATTGTGCGCCGAATTTGGGCGGATAGCAGATTTGAAGATTAAATTACTCATTTTCGAATTTACAAGAATTCACGACTTGGTCCAATTCGAGATTGTCGCAAAGCGAGATTCACGAAGGCTCCAAAAAATTCATCTCAATTCACCTCAATTAGTTTCTTTTTACTGGGATGGCTGCTTTCTGCGAATGTTTTCTTGCCACGGTAAAAACTCTCTTTCGGAATCTTGCACCTTGTCACTCGTTGATTTTTCAGGTTTTTATTTTGCTCCTTATTAGATGAAGGAGTGGAAGAAAGCTTGAAAGATGTGACTGGCGTTTTCGAGGATGTTGTTGATGGGTCCCGCCCAAGCGGCTTCCGTGTAGAGAAAAAACAAGTGGTTCGATGTATGGCCTTTTTTGATAGAAAATATGCAGATCTTTGGCAGTCACTGCTCTAAGGCGGGCCTTGACTCACGTTGCTTGTAGTGAAAGCATGCTCAGATTTCAGAAGCCGGTGATAGAGGTTGATTTTCGTGGTTGAGTTTCCGGCGTCCTTTTTGGCGTCGGGGTCACCAGTATGGGAAGTAGAAAATCCATTCAACACTTTATTTACTTGATGTACAGCTGAGATACGAAGGCATGGATCATGGTGGAGAACATCATGAAAATCTTAGCAATAAGAATCTAATCTTTAACATTCCAAAGTTCGAATTAAATAATTTTTCAAGTTTCTAATTAGAAACCATATGCTTATCAACGTTTTTTTTTAACAGGTAAACTTTGAAGATTCGCACAATTAAAATTCTTTCCATTTTGAACGTTATTTTATTTTATATTTAATGCTGAGTATATTTGAGAAAAAAATAACAGGGTGTTCAGCGACTTTGAAAACCTTGAAAACCTGGAATTCTTTTTGAATTTTGTTTGCATCTTAAAAACCTGGAAATCTCCTTGAATTTTTCACGAAAACTTTTAATTAATTTTTTTTTCTTTTAAAACCGTTATATTATTCAAATGCAAAGAGCAAAGATATAATTTGTCAGTTACTCATTACAGAATAAATAGTTTTTAATTTCGTCTTTCATATTATAGAATGTTAAAGTATACATTTTTGTGTGATATTTAAATCACAAATTATAACAATTATTAGTTGAAAATTTAAGTGTTAATTCAATTTCAGAATTAGAATCTTCTATGGCCATATAACGGATTTTTCAAGGGTTTCACCACTCGGGTTTTAAGTGTACATCAGATTAAAAAACATTACTAAAGATTTCGAAAGGTTTCAAAATATTTCAAAGATTTTAAAATACTTCAAAGGATTTTGAACATTTTATAAAGATTTCACGGATTTCAAAGATTTAATAAAGGCGTGTACAACAGATTTCAAATATTTCATAACAATTTCACAAACCTTGTAATACTTTCAAAAATCTTAAAGGATTTCAAAGATTTAAAAAAGGATATAGTACACAAACAAAGATATAATAAAAGTTTCAAAAATATTTTAAAACATTTGACAAAGATTTCATAAAAATTTCCCAAATATTCGGAACAATTCACAAAGAATGCAAGGATTTCAAAGATTTGAAAAGGGGATGTATACCAGATTTGAAAGATTTTACAAAGATTTCGAACATTTCCAAAGATTATACAAATTTCAAATCATTTCAAAGATTTTACAAATTAAAAAAAAAAATTAAATTTATATTTAAATTTTCAACGAGATTTCTAAGATTTCAAAAGATTTTTACCCATATTAAAGATATTTGGATGATTTTAAATGAACACAAAACTTTCACAAATATTTCAAACTTTTCATAATAGTTTCATAAAGATTTCACAAGAATACACGAATTCCATAGATTTAAAAAAAAGGTACAGTACATTCGATTTCAGATATTTCGAAACATTTCAAAGATTTTAAACAATTTCAAATATTTCAATGATTTGAAACGGATACGATGAATTTCAAAATTATTTCAAAGATGGTAAATTATTTCTAAGGGTTTGAACAAATTTAAGAAGATTACGAAAGAATTTAATGATTTCAAACGAACACAAAAGATTTCACAAACAAAAAAAAGAAAGCTTTCACAAATATTTCCAAGATTTCATAAAAACTTCAAAAGATTTAAAAAAATTTACAAAGATTTCAGATTTGGAGGATTTCAAGGATTTCAAATATTTTATAAAAAAGTAAAAAGATTTCACAGAAATTTCAATATTTCACAAAAATTTTAAGTACTTCAAGAGCTTTCAACGAATTCACAAAGATGTCAAAGATTTCAAGGTTTTCAAACACGAATTATCTTGGCAAAAAAATTAAGAATTTGTTTATTTATGGTTCTGCTTTCTTTGAAGATTGTTGGTCAATAAAAAGTGAAATAACTCATTTTCACACCTATAATAAACGGTTATTCCATTATTTGATCTAAAAAAGGAGACCTGGAAAAACTTCACTTCTTGACCTGGAAAACCTAGAAAAGAACTTGAATTTCGTTGAAAATCATTTTAACATTTTTACTCAGCCCTACTGTGCATTGAATTGGTCTAATTGCTACTCTAAAGCTTAGCACATGCTTAGAATTTCCGCGGATTGAGACGTACCTTACGTCTCGGAAATAAAATTCTAAGACATTTATTGTAAAGTTCCAACATAAGATATTAACACTGTATTTATAGTTATTGCAGGTACATTGTTCCATCATGAAGGGGCTTGTCAAACATTTGGAAACCGCTTGAGGGGCATTCTTACTCCCAGGAAGCAGACGACAGGCAATCCAAGGCCGCTGACGTCAGGCACTCCAAGGATGCGGCCAGCAGACAATCCGAGAAAAAATAATGATGATTTGGACTCGGGCATGCCAACAGCTGCATACGTCTTGGCTCATCATCAGCAGCCAAGCAGCCCGTCCTACAGACATGGGCCAGGCACCACGCAATATGGGCCAGGCAGCACACAATACACACATGAGCCAGGCA
>CAKNWU010324741.1:0-15626 GCA_932072015.1 Andricus quercustozae
TGTGGCTTTTCAAAATCACAAAAACACCATTTTTTTTAAATATGGGGTTACTGATACCGAATGTCAGATAAATGATAATACAGATTTCAGCAAAGAATTCTTTTATACATTTTTGAACTTATCAAAATTCAATTTATTACTAATATATCTGAAGAGCAAGTTTTTTTCATAAATTCAAAATTCAATTTTCGATGTTTTCTATCTAAACTCAGCCTAGCACTTATAAATATCTCTTTTTAAAACACCCATTTAAAAATTCTTTTAAACTTTCATTCTGATTGTAAAATTTGGTTGAATAAGTTGACTTTTTGAAACACTTAATATCATTATTGATTGTAAGTCGTTCATCGAATGTAAGAAATTAAAACCAGAAATATAACAGCATATCGTTCTTTTATTTTATATGTTCAAGGAAATACAAAATAATAAAGGCTAAAAACGCTCATATTGATTGTTAATACTATGCATTAAACAATTGTGATATTACAAACATTTATTCAAAATGCACCTTTTTGGCTTAATGTAAAAAAAATTGATAATGTCACATTCAATGACATTAAATTAAACTGCATGTATATAATAATAGAGGTCTGTAATGCGCGCTAATACGCAATTATTTACTCAAACAAATTCAGCGTCTATTAGCCACATTTACAGAATTAAACTCTCTCTTTTAATCTATAATAAATATAAATTTTTAAATCATATTTTCATGAAGAATAATTTACGTTAAAATTTATTATATTTATGTTAAAAGGAAATATTTTTATTTTTTGTAATGTTTTATGCAATGTAAGAACTAAACGTTATTTATCCTAGTATTTATTTGTATGCATTGACATTTTTGAAAAAGCTGGTCTAAGTGAAGAAGGAATTAATTCATTTCTGATAATTAACATAAATGATTTAAATCACTTTTTTTATTTTGACGATTTTGAATGACTATCTAATTTTAAAATCGTAGTTATATTATTTTGGCTAAGAATGCTTACAATTTAAAGTCATTGTATTTCAAATTCATCGATTTTGAACAGTTAAATTTATGAAGTGAATTGAGCTGTTATGAGTTTTCTCAAAATAATAAAATTCCACCTAGTATTTATTAAATAAACTGATTTTTATTGAAATTATGCTTAAGGTGAGCCATAATAAACTATAATTAATACAATAATTGCCGAACTACCTACGGTATCAACAAATTTTGTTTTTGGCTTACCGAATATACAGACTTTATTTAAATTTTAAAATGTTTCCTTCTTGTTGTAAACTGATGTTACTTTGCCAGTTACTTGTAACATTTTGATTATGCTTCGAATCTCACACAATATTACATTTTGGTTATACATTATTTTAAAACTAAATTAATGGTGCGGAGGAATTACGTTTGAAAATACGATTCTAAAATTATTTGAGATTAGGTGTTTGCTGCCTAAGGGAACTTGATTGACTTCATCTCGAATCATTTCGACAACCATGCCGCTGTGCATGTTTATTTTTGCCCGCTTTTTAATGTTCGTTAATGTGTATATTCCACGAAGCATCGTATTATTACGCTCCAATATTGCAAAAACGTCACCATTCAATTTTGTTAAAACATTTCGCTCTCCGGTCGGCATGGGTGCGGAGGCATTGCGTGCTACTCTCAATTGAATAGGTTTATTCGGAGGAAAAGTGTAACGTTGAACTTCAAATAATTGATGTGGATCACTATTGGGAATAAGGCGGATTAATTGAATGTTAAATCCAAGTAAGGTAGAACTGAGGGAAGAACCATGCCTGGCAGGAGGAGACCTCGACCTGATACGAAGAGGAAGCTCTGCAGGAGAAGCCCTGGCACGAGACTGATGTGTGTGAGGAGAATGAGAACTTCCATTACGAGCAGTGCTAGGAATAGGATCACAAGTAGGCAGACAGTCAAACGTTGAACTTAAATCTGCAACAAGAAACAGATATTAATTTTTTCTTGGAGAATACAATTGGATTGAGGCATTTCCACGGGGGGAAAAAAAAAAGATTTTTCTGCCACAGTGTTATTATGGGAAAACCTACACTTAAAATACAAGTTATATTCCATGCAAATTTACAGACGAAAGCCCTGAAATAGAGACAAAAGCTTATAGTCATTAGAGAACCCCTCATAAAAAGATGTGACATAATAGCTGGACAAAATTCCAAAAATGTACTCGTGTTATATGTGTTACGAGCTACAAGTTGAATGCATTGCATGATCACAGCTTTTCTGCGCAATTTTTCAAAATTCGGAGAAAAACTATGTTAGTTCAGTGGAGCATACGCTATTGAAATTTCCTTGATTTTACATTGTTCTTTGATTTCTATCTTCGCAAGCAAATCTCAAAGTCGTGTCGCCGCTGTTACATTTCAAATGTTCACTCCGACGTATGTGGGTGTGAAAAGTGCACACAACTACCCAGGTCAAATTTCTATCGATATTTTATTAGAATTAGGTGGCCAGCAGACACCATATAAAAGAACAGGATGTGCTTCTAAAATTGGCGAAGTATCAGACTTTGAAACATGGAAAGTTTTGAGTTTTTCGGGAAAATGTCCCCTTTGTTATCGTACTTTACTCAAAGAATACTTGAAGCGCAGTTTTCTATGGCCACGGAAATTAGGCAGTATGTGGAGCATCAAAATAGGACCAATTTTTTGTTGATGTGGCTGTATTTCGGTGGCCAAAAAATGTCCCCGCAAGAAAAATTATGTGCCTCAAAAATCATGTGTATTTCGTTAAAGCAAAGTCAAAATATGTATATAAATGGATTTTCTTCTAAAGTTACACGTTAAAAAAAAATGTTTTTCTAGAAAAGTTCCATTTTATTTGAAGGAATAACTTTTGGCTATAAATTCTTTTTTTAATTTAGAATATTTCGAAATATTACAAAACAATGCTAATAATAGAAAACATATTACTTTTTTATTAAATTATACGTTCAAAAATATTTTTCTGAGAAATGAATAAATCATTTTTATGGTAATTTAACCCCTTTCTAATAAATTGAATTAGATAAGAGTTTAATAAAATATCTCTAATTATGCTTAAAAGTTTTATATTGAAAATAATAGTTTAATGGTAAAAAAATATATTTGAAACAATTCTTAACCAATTAAGAAAATGAACATTTCCGTGGAAATGCTCATATTGTAATTTACAAATACCTGGCAGAAAACGAGAGCCGGAACGAGATCTAGAATGAACAGCAGGCGTGGCAGAAGGTGACCTGACAGGAGAATTATGTCTATCAGGAGGACAAGAAGGTTCAGAACGAGGAGTACTAGGAATAGCCTCACCATTAGGTAGACATTCGAACTCTAAACTCAGCCCTGCAACATATAAGAGATATTAATTTTTTCTGAAAGTATACAATCGTTTAGTGTAATTTAGAAATAACTAAGAGCGCCCGCGATGCGAATACAGCACTCCTACTTACATGTTTTGTATGATAGAAGGTAGGCTACTGTTATAAGAAATTGAATTATTAACATTTTTTTTCCAGTGGAATGACAAATCATTGCTATAATGCCTGTCCAGGCGTGAAGTTAAGAACGAAAAGACCCTTTCATGAGTATGAAAAAATGTCTCTAGCGAGCGAAGATGGAACTAACAAGCGTGAAAGAAATTTGAAAATTTAAGAACTATTATATTCGTTAGTTAAGATAATAAGTGAATGATATATGTTGCTCAAGAAGTTTGTGTCTGATCTCTTGTTTACGAAGTTACTGCGTTTTGTGATGTGGTACATTTCTTTAAAGATGCGTTTTTTATAACCATGTTCATTACTTATAAGTTTCGACCTACTAAAAATAAAATTGTCATCATAAGTATGTAAATGTAGAAATAAACCTGTGGCTCTATAGTCGGTACAGAAATCTTTTTTATGTTCTCTCAATCTAGCTTTAAAATAAGGTTTGGTGTGTCATATGCATTCGCAGCCACATTCAGGAGGAATTCGATAAAAAAACTAAGTTCTAGCTTCGATAGGAATTTTTTCTATAAATTTAGTGAAATATTTAAAAGGATCTTTTTCGTATTTGAAAGTAACGCGTAAATCAAATTCAATAAAAACCTTTCTGTAAAATCTAGTGTGTTCGAATATGAAAGATAGAATTATAATGGTGTTTGTTTTAGACCCTGATGCATTATGTAATACAAGGTGGGAGGAATTTAAATTTGTACTGCTTCATTGGTTTAATCTTCTATTAATGTATTATTCACAAACGCGTTCTGGATAATCGTTTAATCTGAGAGTATTTTCAACCATTTTTAAATTGTTGTTTTTATACCTTGTATCAGATAGCGTTACTGATCTATCAACTAGACTGTTTATTACTGAGATCTTTTCTTTAAATGCTACGTTCGAATTAAAATTTACATATCTACCAGACCAGGTATTTTTCAATGCAAATTGGTGATAATCGTATCTTTTGACTTAATTAATGTGATGTCTAAAAAGTTAATTTTGTTTCCATTCTCGATTTCAATTGTAAATTGGATGCGTGGATGATAAGTATTAAACTTAGAAAGTAGCATATTTATGTAATCTTCGTGTAAACATGTAAGCACGTCATCAACATAACGGAAAAATAACAAGAGTTTAAAAGGTAAATTTTTAATAACATGGTTCTCAAGGCTCTCCATCACAAGGTCTGCTATGATATCAGATAAGGGGGACCCAATTGGGGTTCCAAAAGTTTGTTAACAAAATTTACCTTGAAAAATGCAGTAAGCATTGTCCAAACAGAATTCGACAAATTCAAGAAATTGAGTAACCGGAATATCATTGTAATGTTTGATTTTAAACCATTTAATGTTAATGTTTTTAAGTACTAATTCTTTGAGAATATTAGTGAATAGAGATTTCACACCAAGTGATACTAGTCAGTAATTCTTTGGAATTTGGATATTTTTGATGGTATTTTGTTAATCAGATCCCAACTATTTTTGACATGATATTCCTAATTACCTATACTTTCTTGTATGGGTTTTGCTATATATTTTGAAAGGTTATTTATAGGAGACCCTATGAAACAGGTAACCGGTTATAACTTTTCTGGTGTTTCGAAAAATCATAATTTATGTTATCATGTACCATTATCGTAGCGTGAAGTATTACATTTATCTATATATTCAGAGGTTTTCATAATTACCGAAATGTTGCCTTTGTTGGTTTTAGTTCCAAAATTTCTGGATTTTGTTTTAAAAATATTTTTGTTTTTTCACAAATAGATTCTAATACAGATTTTATACTTTTATTATAATTATTATTGAGCATTTGTTGTAAGTTATATTTCATATGTTGGAAATTCTAGATTTTAAATCAGTTCTTTTTTCACAAGGTATAATATTAGTTTTATTTTCGATAGAAAAGAAAGTTTCTTCGACAGTCACGCTTTTATTTTTAGGATTAGTAGAACATTTATGACCAAGACTTAGGAAGCAACCGATGAAATCTGGGATATCTCTACCTGATAAATTAATTAACCACTTTTTATTGGGTTCTTCATTAAAACTATTTTGTCCATAAACTTTGTGTTCTAACCATTCAAACTTATTAATTGCCATGTTTAATAAATTCTTTTCAAAATTATAAATAATCTTATTTTTGCATGTGAAGAATTTCTTAATAGAGTTGTCGTAATCAATGTTAAGTAATTTGGATTCTAATTTATGATTAGAGGCACCGCTTTAGTTCTACACTCACATACTTATGATGACAATTTTTTTCAGTAAGGCAAAAATTATAAGTAATGGACAATGTTATAAAAAAACACACCTTTAAAGAAATGTACCACATCACAAAACATAGTAGCTCCGTAAACAAGAGATCAGATACAAAAATTCTTAAGCGAAATATATCATTCACTTATTATCTTAACTAACGAATATAATAGATTTAAAATTTCCAAATTTCTCCCAAGTTTGTTAGTTCCACCTTCGCTCGCTAGAGACACATGTTTATACGCATAAAAGGGTCTTATCGTTCTTAACTTCACTCCTGGACAGGCATCATAGCAATGGGGTGGCACGTCTTAATATTCAAATTTCGGAAAAAAAATTAGGGATTTTTTTCTCGGGATATGGAAACTTTTGTGGGAGGCCTTGTCCTCTAGAGTGAAAAAAAATTTTGCACTGCATTTTTGCACCACCCTAATATGACACTTATCCTCAGTTTGATTTTTTATTTATATATAAATATATAATTTTAAATTTAAATTATAAAATTGAAATTATACTTGTAGATTAATTATTATAGTTCCCTTCTCGTTTTGCAGGTGACTGTACTGCGAAGTTCATTAAGACAGACGTGGGACATAAATGTGAACCATCTGAATTAGTTCACATGTCATTGAGCAAAATGACGCATATTGCAATGCATGACTTCAAATAATGGGGGAACCAGAGAGAAGGTAAAAATTTGATTAATGAGTGCGATTTTTAATTGAAAACTGGTTTAATGTATTTAATAGATTCAAAAATGTTGACGTCAATAACCAAACATGTTTTCATTTCTTTTAGGTAACAACGTTCTTGCCGAGTCACGATGAAAGCTTAGAAATGACTAAATTTTTGGTATATTTCAATCACGTATTGCAAACATAAATATGAACATGCGTTTGTAAAGTCTCCATAGGGCTTTAAAGTATAAATATCTAATTGGAAAAAAGATTAAGATGTTAGATAAATCAATAGTGGCAATTATAAGATTGGTCAGAGTTAAATTGTTTGACAAAATAATTGCTGAACACAAAGGGAAGCTTTGTACCATCATTTCTAACATCCGATCAAGGCATAGGAAATCGGACGAAATCGATAAAAAATTCATCATTGAAACAGATGATGTTTTCGTTGTACCATCCCAGAACTCTACATAATTTTATGATGTGCATAGAGATGTCAAAGATTACTTCTGCAAACTGAGATGCGATGATTGCAATGCATGAATTCACGAATTTTAATGCACTTGTATCGATTCGTGTATAAAATTTCAAGTGTGTAAACATATTCATGCTGTTGCACAATTGATTAAAAACAAAAATGCATCTCCCGAAAGCTATCTTGACACTGAAGGTAATATATATTTTTTCTTCAATTTTTTGTCTCCTTTTTTTGTGTTATACATATAATTCAATAGAAAAGTGACCATTATATATTAATCAGTAAACCGCTTTTCTTTCAGAATGTGATAATTTATTTATCGAAGAAAAAGGTGCAACCGAAATTAACATAATACTACAAGAAATCAGTAATAGAAAATTTTCAACAGATGATTGTGAGAATACACTACAGAAACGAAGTGGTGTTTACATGAATATAAACGATTTTTTGAGAATTTTAACGTCTTTTTCGAATCTTAACAATAAACTTCTGCACACTTTTGCTTCTCTATGAAGCGCAAATGTAAGTAACAATAGGTTATGTTCACTACTTCAATTTTTTGGTTTTATCGCACATAAAAAACTATTTTTAAACAAAAATACTGTTTCCGTTTTCTAGCGCCAATGATGTTCTTCCTTATTTTGTAAAAATATTTTCCTAATTAGCTCTGACGTTGCCTGACGAAAGCTTGGATTATAAATAAACGTTATTATTATACACCTGTATAAAATTTAGCATCAACTGCAAATTGAATGCTTGACATGCTTATAGCCATGGATTGGCGTGTCTGGAGTACTGTAGCTGATATGCGAGCTTTTTATGATTACTAATCATTCAGTGTACTTAGAAAGTAAAAAAAATAACGAAACTTGATAAGAGAGCACGCATATAGTATATTTCAATAATATTTTTCTTTACATTACAATGCAAAATCTAAGATTATCTACCGTTTACATACATCGGATACACTATAATGACTAATGACTAACTCAACTTCACCCAGAACGATGTTCACATACTTTTTTACATTTACATACATTTTTTTTCCTCATCGTCATTATGAACCAGCAGATTACTTCACTCATCAGCAAAATATAACTGAATAGGCCAAGAGCCTGCGACACTTAGGTCGGGCTGATTTCATCCCGGCTGGAAAAGTTACGGAAAATAGCCCTGTTGATGTACAATATGAAATTGCGTTTGTTCATAAACAAATTTTAAAGTTGTATTATGAAAGTGATAACTGTGCTCATCGGGATCTGGTTGAAACTTCACACACAGATCCTGAAAACATTACTCAACATGGATTCAAGTACCTGCCATTCGAAAACGGTTGCGAAATATCGCCTGTCAATCAAAAACCGGCGAAAAAAGTGGATAACTCGCCTCATCATAATCCGCACGAAAAAAAAATTCTAATTTAGTTTAAAGCACTAGAAATTAATGGACGAGTGCCTCCCTCGTCAAATGCGTTGCAATAAGTAGCCTGCCAGCTTCATGAAAGTCGCGCGTTCTCGCGCTCTGCACCGTAGACAGTGAAGTGAACTCATTCCGATCCGCACCAAAATTAAAAACAAAAAAACTAGAAAAAATAATTCTAAACTTGATTTGAGGTGCCTGCCTTCACAAGTATGCACGCTATTTCATATTGCACATAAACAGGGCTATTTTTTGTAATTTTTCTATTCGGGATGAAATCAGCCCGATCTAAGTGTCGCTGACTCTTGGACTAAAAACAAAGGGTTGTATTTTTATTCGGAACTGTTGCACACCTTGTGACCTGGAGATTCCGTTTTATTAAATATCTTCAGGCAATCGCGATAAATAAATTTTCAAATCTATCTTAGTAGCACAGCAATTCAGATGGCTCACGCAAAGAAACAGTTTTTACAAAACATAAATTTTGCACATCTTCACAACTTAAATTTTCCAAATTTGTTATCAAGGAGATTTTTTTTGGTTCCATTTCCTCTAAGCGTATTCGTCAATAGCACGTGATTAGAAAAAATATTTTTCATACAACATGAAGAAAAGGTCTCCTGTAAAGATTGACTGTGTCATGAAGAATACCGTATACAGCAAAGGAGAGACATTGGACTTTGGTATCGTGTAATGTGTACAGTACTCGAATTCGGCCCATACTGCATAATATAGAATTGTTTATGAAATATGGGCCAAAAACTGGCGACGATTTTGTTTAGTCTTATAGAAGACATTGAAGCTTGATGGAAATGATCTGAATGGAGAGTCAAATGATCATTGAAGCAAAATGCTTTGCAACAAAAATGATCAATTTTTTCAGTTTGCATTTGCAAAGATGTTCAGTACCTAATTTAGACTAAGGAGGAAATCGGTAAATTTTCCGCTTCCACCTTAACTTTTTGACAAACTCAATTAATGTTTAGTAGAAAATAGAAATTGAGATGGAATTAACATCAAATTGGACAAATTCTGATTTGCGTATAGATTAAAAAATGTACCTAAAATTATACATATATATTAGATGATTAATTATAATTACCGATTGAATTGAAGATAACCTCCAGGGATATGACGAGAGTATAAAAAATTCTCATATTTTCTAATTAAAGAAAAAACGTATTATGATATTAATAAAGGCTTTTGTTAACACTGTAACTAAAGAATATCCTGGTGCTTCCTTGGGTTATATAGTATATCCTTGAGTCACTATCTGATAGATTACATGTGTTGAGCTTCTCCTTCTGGGATATTTACATTTCATTAGCGTGTGTTTCAAGATAAGAGCTTTGTTCTTAAGTTCGTTAAAGCGGACATGGCAATGATATAATCTTTTATTTTTATGGAAAATTAGGTGCTTCCATGGAAAATGTATGTGGTGTGCACTATAACTACTAGCTTAAAAGTTTGACAAACTAATATAAATGCTATAAAATATGTTAGAGTAATTTTAAAGATGGATTGCATACTTTTAAATTCTTGATAACATTTTTTTGTAAACTATTAGAGACAAAGTTTTCTTAAAACAGAAGCATCATTCTCTTACTTAAATTTAGAGCGCTGCGCTAAACGCTTGAGCAACCAAGGCGCCAAGAAATGAGCAATCACTATCACCGTAACTGCTATAGTTATTTTCGGATTAATAAAAGCTAAATTGATATAAGAAGAAGAAAACTTCTGACTTAAGTGGAATATACAGCCCAATATGTCAAAGGCAGTTTTTGTTCTTGAGTTCGATTTTTATGCGAACATTTTACATGTATCGTTAGTCACAGATGGACTTTATGATGCAGTCCAGTGATTTTATGAGAGCATTATGCCCAACATGACATACTATAAACGCTGGCTTATTTTTTAATTTGTTCATTCTTTCTTTTTCTTCTTTTTCACTGTCTAGTTGAACCCTCAATATCATTATTGATGGTAAGTCATTTATTAAATATAAAAAATTAAAACAAAAGGTATAACAGAATGTGGACCTCCTATGTCATATTCTAAAGAAAATTAGAAATGTTAACGGCCAGAGGCAATCATATTTATCATTATTATTATGGATATCACAATTATTGTCATATTATAAAACTTTTATTCAGAATACACTTTTTGTAATGAGATTAAGTTAATTTGTATGTATAGAATAAAAAGGCTATAATTTATGGTGATCTTATACGTTTCTAATACGTAACTTCTATTATTTGAATCAATATTTTCATGACGACATATTTTGAAGTAATATCTAGTTTTAAAGTCCTTGCATTTTCTAGTGCTACTAGGAATACTTACAAGTTGAAGTTATTGTATTAAAAGTAAATCAGTTTTTGTCGTAGCTGTTATGAATTTTCTTGGAATAATGAAATTCCACCTACTGTTTACGCAATAATCTGATTTGAATTCAAAAATGTTTCCTGATTCTTGCGCACTGATGTCATTACCAGTTACTTGTATGATTCTAATTCTTCTTCAGATTGCTCTAGAAAAATTTAGAAAAGTACGCGTAACTAGGTGACATTTTGCATTTTCTTATGATTTCTTTTCCTGTCAGGTTAATTTTAAGTAATTAGTGGTGAAGGTATTATAGCACTAAGGAGGATATCGAACAAAATTTGCACTTCCATTTTGAATCAAAGTACATACCGGTTTTCAAATTTTTAGGAATTCTGTATCAATAGGAAAACTTTACAAATGTTATTTTTTATCATACACACATTTTGAATTTTCCCGGAATGCAATCAGATTAAATTCTTACTCCTTTTCGACAAAATCAAATAAAGTATGGAGGAAAATTGCTGCTGAACATTAACCCATTCAGAAACAGGGTTTTGAGATTTTTCATGCTATCTGAAGAACGGATAATACGAATTAAAATGTCTTTTCAGATTATTTTCAAACATGATAAATGAAAAAATAAGTCCCTAGTTCATATTAAAAACTAAATCTTTTCCATTTTTGTTTGTTTTTTAAATTATTTCAAGAACTGTTGTAGATGTTGTAAAAGAGTTCATATTTGAAATATGCTTTAAAAAATGTCGCGGATGCTAAATGGATGCTAAATGGCAAAGTTTTTTTTCCTTATTGAATGGCGCAATACTTTCTGCAAGAGAAGTTATTTTCTGTGTGAGAAAACTTTAAAAATGAGGCCCCATATATAATTATAGAGAATAAACTTAAAAAATTTCACATTTTTAATTAATTTGTAATTTTTTAATTTTTCTTGTAATTGTCGCATTTTATTTCTGTAAATATGTTTACTGATAATATAATTTAACACTGAGATATTCAGATCATTTTGTGACTAAATGATTTTCAGATTAACATTTCATAAAGTCTGACATTATCGCAATTTGATTTTATAGGTACACAAATTTTGTATGATTAGGTCCTGTATAGTTTCGAAATCGGCCTTATCAACAGTATTACGTTCTTCTCGTAAACTCAGCCTATTCTTACGCTTTAACACAAATATTGCCTTACAGATAAGGATAATCTGATTTATTAAATTTATTCAAGGTCATAATAACTCTCGAAATCTGATTTTTATTTTCCATTAAATAAATATCACATTTTTTCGACTGAATAATGCGCTGATGTGACTTGCTGCGTTTTGCAAAGTTCTCGTGGGATTAAAATTGTTCGAAATGATAGTTGCCGGAATGTGATTCGCAAAAAAAATGTTACTTGCTGCAATGTGTTCAGCATTTTAAGTCTAGGGCGAAACCTCTAGGTTGAAGAACGAGTTGACGGAGCATTTTTAAAGATAAAATTCAAATTTTTATCAGAAAAAAATATCACTCTCCTCTCACTCTACTGGGATTCGAACACCAGATCAACTGATTTCCGGTCAGGTGCTCTAACCAATTGAGCTACAGAGGGATCGGAGATAGATTCTAAGTTCCTGATATACGCCAATTTAGCAAGGTGTTACACAATATTCAAGTAGGAATCTGTATTATCATCAGAGATAGTAATTTTTCAATCGGTTGAGAAAACTGACCACACATACTGCAGACAACAGAAATCTACAATATCGATGAAAGTTAACTTCTCTTAATACAGACAAATTATTTCGTCTTTTTCAGACTAGATGGAGATATAAATTAAAATTTATTAAAATTCAAATTTTTATCAGAAAAAAAGATCACTCTCCTCTCACTCTACTGGGATTCGAACACCAGATCAACTGATTTCCAGTCAGGTGCTCTAACCAATTGAGTGTTACACTTCGGATGTCATACAAGGATGTCACTTAGAAAGCCCGCTTTTCTATGTCAAATCATCTAAAAAATGTCAACTTTTATTAGTAATTTTTATGAAACTTCAAGTGTCCATTTGGTCAGGAATTGAACGGAAACTATTTGGATTTTTCAAAAACAAATTGCTAAACTCAATTTCATGAAAATCCTTTAAAGTGGCTTAAACTTCATCACAATCCTTCGGTATTACTTGAAATCCCGTAAAATCTTATTAATCATTAATCTCCTTTAATTCTCTTAAAATTCTGTAAAATCTATTGGAAAATTGAAATACGCTCTGAAATATTCTGTAAATAAACAATATGTAAGTTATCAATCTAAATTTAAATAAATAACAAATATTATTTAAAAAAATACGTAGATACATTCTGTTGTTTATCAAAATAATACCTTGCATTAGAAATTTTAACGTAAATTTCATCATTATTTAGCCAAAAATATGGAAACCTCGCAAATTGAAAAGCTAAGTACATGTATATAAAAAGAAGATACCAAAATTAGGAAGGTATCTAATTTGCAAAGTAAATATAGTTGCTTTGCGACTTTGATTATTATATGTGTCTATTGAATGAAGAAAGTCAAATAAATATTACTAAATTAGTAAATAGATAATATGTTGGCCATTTAGTTATTCTTTTCTACATCCCACTTCATTTTTTACTTGTCTTCTTTACTTTATTCTCCATATGTGGGCGTATGTAGGAAAAGCGCCCTTTTGTCCGTTTCTAGTATAGGTGATATTCGATTTTATCTGAGACACGGTCAAAACAATTATTTTCGGGCATTTGCCCAATTCGGATGAGTTTTTTTTCGATATTCCGACTTTGCAAATACACCGTTGACTTGATTTTCTAACTGAAGGGCTTTTCTTACGCACGCTAGTGCATAGTGTCACGAAAAAACAAAATGTGAATCTAACGCTTATTTCGGGGTACCATATCCCTGCAACAAAAATGAGTTTCGTTAGTGTGAATGGTACCATTACACAAGGTATCATTTCCCTCGGACTTGGGGTACGAAACGTCACCGGCTGTCAATTGTTTTTACAATTTTGCGGCAAAATAATGAATGATAGTTTCGTACCCCAACCCCGAGCAAGTTGAAACGCCATCTTGAAATTGGGTGCAATAAAATTTATCCAGGAGGTTTTAATATTGTTATATGAAGATTCGACTGATGTGGTTGATGTTTTTTCTGAACGTATATAGACCAAATTTCAATATTTCAAAGAGTTCCAGAGTTTTCAATATGTTACAAGGAATTTCAAGCGGAGTCGTAACAGCTGTAATAGCTGAATGGCACCTCGGTGAGATGTTTCAAATGTTGACTCTGGGATTCCGGACGACCTCTCAGAATATGCAGCCTTATCCTTGCATGCGTGGCTCTACAAGTATGAACGAACCCATTTATCTAGCTGATCGAGGGGACAACAATGATAACATCAACCATAGTTGTAGTAAGTACCCTACATTTGAGGGAGGCGGAATCTCAATACTTTTAAGTGGACGGATCGGCTCAAGGAGGATCTGCTGGAGTGCTGGGATAACAATTTGGCCCCTAAACAAGAAGATAAGATGGCACGACTGCATGCTCTCTGGTGCAAAAACACCCCGAACACTCGTATTTTTCGCATCAACGTCTGCGAAATCGTGCCGAGAAACTCCGGATAAGGCGTTGTGTAAGCGGCGCGCCTTCTCTACCGCAGCCAGAACAAGCCAATAGAGTATCCAATAGAGGAAGGCCGATGCTTCAGGACTCAGAGAAACATCAACATCCAGGTTGCTCTCAAGCCCAAAGATCTGGCTAAGGTGGATAACGAACTTCGTGATAATTTTTCCAAAAATCCGACCTCTGTATGGATAATGCAGCGAGAGCTTGGGCGGATGCAAACCGTAAAAAGAAACGAATTGACCGAAAGACGAACGCATAAACTCGGCAAAAAGACAGACTGGGAAAGACAGTACGCGTCCCAATTTAGTGTGTGATTGACTACATGAAATCTAGCAGGAATTTCACTGCTGACCATTAGGTCGCACATTGTTTACAGAATACGGATACTATCTGACGGTAAGAGAAAACTAGAGCGGAGGGAGAGATGGGTCAAAGTAAATGAACAGTTTTTCCCGGAGGAGGTCGAAGCATTTTTTCGAGAAGTCTACAAAGTTCAGCATCCACTGAAAGAAGATTGAGAGAACATAAGTTGCTTCAAGGAGTTGTGCACTGTGCAGTGCCCTCATAAACCTTACCTTTTATATTAAAAAAATAAGCTGGCTATTAATTTAAAAACAGATTTGGATAAATGAAACAAGAGTTATTCTAGTATGATTAATTACATTTAGCAATAGATTTTCATGGGTTTTGACTTTCTCTTATTTCCTAGTCAATCATTTTTATAACGGATTTTCCTTTAGACCCATACTAGGTTCTCAGGAATACGGGATTTGCCTTTATACCCACACTTAGTTCTCGGGTATCCAGGAGGTAGCATCGTGTTTTCGTTGCTGTTTTCACCTGGTCTAAGTGTTCTTACCTTAATAAGGGTGTTGTGTGAGCATCGAAACGTTGGTAAATATTATCCATGCTTACCTACCACTGCCGAAAAGGTGAAAAAAGAATTTAGGGGCATGAAGAACTATTCCGCTCCGTGACCAGACGGTATCAAGACCTTCTTGAGGGAGAAGTTTCCTTAAGGCCACCAGCATCTGGACTGCATTTTCACTTTATATCTAATTACAGGCCGATAACTTGTCTGAATACACTGTATTAGATCTTCACAGCTTTCATAAATGGTAGGATTGTTCGAAGAATCAGACCTGACTAAAAGTTGACTGGGTGTCTCTGTGGTAGTATGCCGGTTTGAATATGTGGCAAGATGGTTACGCCGTGATGGTTTGACAGGTGCCGGGCATATTTTGTCCCGGTACGTTGCAACCTTTTATAATCCAGGTTGACATGCACGGAAAAAGTTAGTTGTTGACATTTTAAATGACTGAGTCAACCAC
>CAKNWU010324752.1:0-10055 GCA_932072015.1 Andricus quercustozae
TAATTTACTAACGCATATAGCGTACTAACTATTAATTATTTTACATACATTAGTATTTTAAATTGATAATTATCTATTGTAGGTTCATTATCTACTGTAGGGTGGTCTCCCCTAAATATAAATAAAGACAAATAATGTTCATTTGTTAATAAATTCAAATTTGATAGGCAAAGTATATGTGTAACGAAAAAATACGGCTATTCGTACCAAACTTTCGGTACACGTAGTCACGGTCAATTTTAAAATACAACACTTCCGTTAAAAAAATCGTTAAAAACTGTCGTCTGACCGCGGGTGACATTCCCCTAATATCTCGGAACGTTCCTGGATCGTGTAAAATGTCCACCGCTTAGGACCGTTCCCAACATAAAATACCGTTATTATTATTATTATTATCAATAAATATCGCGTAAACCGTAAGTGATAGGTCAAAATCAATGTCAGTTTATTATATGTATATCATATTATAGATAGTATGTATACGGTACTTAAAACTCAAAAATGACATCCATTTTCACCTATCTTTAACTGTTTACCAGATAATTGTTGTTAAAAATAACGATAATGGAAGGTTGCCCTCAGGTCCCAATGGAACGTTCCCAAGCGGCGGACATTTTACACGTTCCGGGAACGTTCCGAAGGTGCTCGCGGAACGTTCCGTGCTATTAGGGTCAGTTGCGAAGACATTCAAAAACTAATCTGTATCGGTTTGTAACTTTGTATAATAAAGTTCTAAGTATTAAACTTATTATAAACTTCATTTTTTAATGTTGTGTTTTACGAACGGGGGACAAATTCGAATATCTAAATTATTTTTCTCTCTTACAACGTAAATTTTAAATAGTTTATGCATCTGGTATTATAGAGTGAATCACGTACTATCATATCCTATAGTTAAATTTTTTTAGGTTAATGAAAGCCAGTAGTTTTTTGTGGGAAATGATATTGTTGATGTTTTTATTTTCACTCATATAATAGTTATTTAGTAAAAAATATGCCATTTTTTAGCTTGTGTATATTGAATTTATTTTTCAACCAATTATTATTTTAATGTATGAAGTTTTCAAATCAGTCAGCTAATCGACGCTGGATAGACAAATTCATACCTGGTGCTCACGTTCCACTACTAGGGAAATTAAATAGACGGGACCAATAGACTATTATGCATACGTTTCATGATATATTTTTTGGACTGACGCACTATAGCAATTGAACTTATTGTCGATTGCCACAAATTTGACCACTTAAAGTCCCAGTCATTTTCCACATACCTTCGACTAATATATAGTTTTTCTAAAAATGTAGAAGACTTCGTTTAGAAATTGTGAATACAAAATTACGTGAATGTTCTGTCATCCACCTACCTATCCCAAAAACTACAAATAAAAAATTGCTACATAATTTTTTTTTAATATTCAAGAATCATAGATATCTGCCGTGATTTGGAAGAAGATCGTAAAATGCATTTCGGATATAACTTATATTGAGTTGAAAAAGATAATAAATAAGAGAGTTCAATATTTTAGAGTTAAGGATTTCAAAGATTACTTCAAAGTCTGCAGTCCCAAACATTTTTCTTCGTGTCACCCGAAATTTCTACTTTCGGTGAAAACTTTAAAAATACATATTGCACACCCGTACAAATACATTTCTTGATCTCTTAGTTTTATATTTGCATACCTTCTAGGGTTTGAGTTAATGTTTAAAAAAATATTGTTTCTCATTTTAAAAGTTTTTATTCTTGGAATTTGTAATGAACGTTGATAAATCGATTTTGAACTATATAAAATAATAACAATCTTCACAAGTATATATTTGAAGTAGAGAAAGCTGAACGGTGCTACCCGGTAAGAAGGCTTGAATAGAATAGAATTAAAAATTTAAGATTTCAGTGTGAAACTAGAGATAATCCTATTATTTTTAATACCTGATTTTCCCTTCAGGCTTCAATGTTCAAGAAAGTAATACGTGGCTCAGAAATGTAATTCTCGTCTATTCACATAGTGTTAATGACTCTCTTTCCTATTCCAAAAAGAAGGTTAGATATGAAGTGTGTTCAATTCAGTTTAATTCATTCTCGAAATGTGTACATTGAATTTTCTGCATTACCGGTTTTTTAATTCAAGTTAGGAAGGGTCTATTACAGTGAATTCAAGTTTATATTGCGGAGAGATGATGTGACTTTAATTCAAGAAATCTGAATTGATTTGATATGCAACGTATTATCCTCAATTCCAATTGGTATAACTGAATTGAATGCAATAGGATTTGTGATACCGAGATACCAAAAAGAATTGATGTATTCTGAAAACATTAGTTAATTTGAATAATTATTTAATTAACTTCTTTTAATTAATTAATTAATTTTTGAATTTTACCTTGTCCTTTTACTGCTATCCTATTCTATTCAAGCCTTCTTACCGGGTAAGTTCACTTTTTGACTAAATTGAGTTTCTTCAAAAATCAAATAATACTTTTTCGCTATTTTGGGCCTCGTAGGAAATCCTTATAATCTCGTGTCAGCGTCTCTGTATCTCTTAGGTACCTTGCCTAACAAAGAAACCATTCAAGTTACGACCTCGAAGTTTTGTATTTGCCCCATAAAGTAACAATTGCGGTGCGTAGAAAAATACTACGAATCTTGGGAAAAATGTGCTTCATATTTAAATTCTATAAGCAAACAATAATTTTTTATGAGCGGGATAGGGGCATTGAGGCCTGATTAGACCCTTATGCTGGAAGTTTTTCTTTTAATCCCATTTTCTTCAGGGATAGCTCAAATTGAAGCTCTTGGCATATTCTTGGCTTTTTTAATATCAGTCGTTTAATAAGAAAAAAGTTTTTTTTTTGAATTAAGCCTAAGCCTACGAAACGTGTGAATTTTGAAATTATTTTTTAAATCCTTAACTATAAAATATTGAACCCGCTTCTTGGTAATTATCTTTTTCAAAGCAATATAAGTTACCTATGAATCCTAAATATTTAAAACAAATTGTTATTATTATGTTGCATATATTTTCATTTTTAATTTGTAGTTTGGGGCAGGTGGATGGCAGAAAATGTTGCGTATAATTTTGTATTTACAATTTCCAAAGGAAGTTTTCTGTAATTTTTGAAATTTACCAAATTGTGCTTTTGTATAAGTACTATATTGAGATATTTTTAATAAAAAATCGAAGGTAATGTGGAAAACGACTGGGACTTTAAGTGGTAAAATTTTTGGCCAACACCCATGAGTTAAATTATTTATCACTTACATTTCTAATAAGAACACTTTTCATTAGTTTTCATTTTAAATATTACGGGAAAACAAATAAAGTCTTAAATTTTTAAATATATGATAAAATGTGTGCATAAGTTTATTGGGCTGAAACGCTCTAGCCCAATAAACGACTAGACGTTCGTTTTGATGTCAACAATGTTATTATAATGCTTTCTGAAATATAAATCGTTGTGACGTCTCGCTTTGCATGTTTCCATACCCATGTCTTTGTTCTATATTTTTGTATGTTTGTATAATAAGTACTTAGGTATTTATTGCAATTTATTACTTTCCTTTTAGATTAGTACTTACATGAACCTTCAAAAAAGTTTAGCCATTTAAAACAAATAATAAATAAGCCTAAAAATGTAAATGAATATTCAATCTTATTTTGATCTTGTTAAATTAAATTGTAATAATAAATTGAGATAACTTTCTTGAATATCTTCCATTTAATCTTATTTTATTATAAAAAGAATCATCGAGAACTTAATAGGTATTCTATTCAATTCTGTTGCATAAAGTAAGCAAAATCTTTTAAATTATATACCACAAACCAAGAGGACAAGTTATCGAATGTTTAAAAGTTATTTAAAAATTTTTTTTTTTTTTTGTATTTGTAATAAAAATTAAATATGATTTCAAAAATACATCACGAGTATGTTTTAAAGACAATATTTATAGATTTGTTCATTTTGTGAAAAGATTTTTTCTAATCGTTAAAGAATTATAGGTAATTTTTTTAAATGAAAAATCATCGCGTCAAAACTTGTTATTTTAAAACTATGATTAATTTAAAACTATTGAGTTTACATATTTTAACTCAATTTTCTTGAAAGAAGTGTTCTCTTTATGTAGATTGTTGTAAAAAGAATGTTTGAATTTTTAGAAATTTATTTAGAAATGCTTTTAAATAGGTTTGATTGTTTTCTTTTCCTAAATGGAAAATTTAATAATCTCAATGGATCATATTAATTTAATTCCTATAACCTGTAGATTTTATTAAAAATTGTATTTTTAAATAAGTAGTTAGTAGAAAATGTTTTAATGAAAAGCAAAGGAATATAGAAATTCTTAAAAGTTTACTTCGTTTTATAGTTCAGTAAATTAAAAAAATGGGAGTTTTAAATTAATAAATATGCTTTGGGTAAATTTACAATAAAGTTGTCGTTAAATTAAAATTCCAAAATTCAATGAATTCTTTTCTTGAGTTTTAGAGCAATATGGAAATATTTAAATTTTATTTAGAACGCTCTTAATTTAAAAGTGTGAAACTATTAACACTTGAATTTGTAACAAAAATTGAGGATCCAGGATATAATTTCAAAATTAAGTGATATCCATTTAATGAATTTAAATTTTGATTTAATCTTTTAATTTCTTCGCCATAAAAAGTTTCATGTATTTCCGGTAAGAAAAGTAGTTTTCGTGAGAATGTTTTCATCTATTCACTGTATATCTCCTAATTTTTTAATTAACTAGACGACTACAAATAGTTACATTTTTTTAACATCAAATAAATACTCTCAGGTTCAGGTGCGATACCAAATCTTGTGACAACATCCTGCCCGTGAAAACGGACACGAACGAGTTTATGGTTCCCTGCACAAAGTGCGGTCAAAGTACCAACATCCTGAAAGGTCTGAAGTCTCTACAAGATACGGACCAACTTTTCCGACTAGCTTCACAAAACCTCGAAGAGGGTCGTCACGACCAGGCCTTGAAATCATACTTGGAAATTCTCAAATTACTCGATGAAAACCTCGCCTTGCCAGTAAAAGATTACCACATCTGCCAGCAGGGCGTTCGACTCTGCTTCCTCACATTCGGAAACAACGCTGTGATTTAAGAGTAATCTCAAAAGATTTAACGGAGTTTATCACTGCTATAATAGTTCTGAAATTCGAAGACCTAAAAATAATCGATAAATCGGAAAAATGGTCTCCGGACCGAGGTTCGAACCCAGGCCACCGGTGTATTAAGCCGGCACGCTATCCATTTCGCCAAGGAGTCGACTACAATATGCTTCTTACGAACCCGATAGGAGGTACATGTATTATACCCGCAACGTTACAAAATGAAAAAGAAAAAAATCCGTTGATATCGGTTATACATTACAACTTTATTTTAACCTTATATTTAAGGAGTACAAAATAATTAATACAACACAAAGCACTGATTTCTGTCTTGACTCTTGTACATGGTTACGTTAGATATTATCATTTTTTTCTCTGATTTTAATTAAACTTGACATTAATAAATGTACTGTTTTTGATCCCAATAAAAATCATAAAATCACGATTGAGAGCCCCCCCCCCCCCTCCAGATGGGGAAAAGTCCCTATTCTGCACAAGAATCGAAATCTTCTAAAAATCTGCAGATGTTATTAGGAATGGCGGTCGACCATGTCGCCACCTGGTGTCTAAAATCAGAACTAGAAAGACTAGGTCCAAGTTTAAAGATTAATTTAATTTGTGCATAGAAGTGTTTTTACTATTGTTTTATGGAGTAAGTTTCAATGCACTATAAGCTTTAATGAACTTGTTAATGTATATGTAGCAAAAAAAGTTGATTCAGATTATGCAAAGAATATGAATAATAAACTATTGGTATTGAAATACAAATTTAAACCTAAATTTTAGGTTATATATTTTAGATAGTAAATATTTAATGTATAAATTAATGAAAATTTACTTTGGGTTCTTGTTTTCCTAAAAAAAAGTTCATTTAAAATTATAACTTTTGTTATGGAATAACTGCTTTAAACTCCACAAAACAATCGTAAACACACCTTTCGGCCCAAAATAATTAAAATGCACCTTCAAAATTTGACCAACTCTTTCTAGTTCTGATTTTTTGCACCAGATGTCATATCGCAGTTTAGCCGTTCCCAATTCCTCAAAATGAATACAGTCTATTATGTCCAGAATCTACAAGATCTATCGACAAAATGAGCAAGTTTTCTAAACCATTTGAATCCAAGAACTTCTACAATTTTGAAAATCCACTCGATATCACATTCATTTGGAAAATGTGTTACATCAATGATTCTCACTCTGCTGTGTAAGACTCTAACTTAATACTAAACACGTGTACTGCGAATGTGCATCATGTAATCTTTTTTATACGATCAACAGATTCGATCTCGTATCTCACATGATCAATTGATCAGTTTATATATATATACAAATAAAACATTTTTCGCTTTTCTTCCATCCGCCACAATGTCCGTTCCACTTGTCTTTCCAGACACTTTTAGCACCTAACTGCAAGGACAATAAAATTCGCTTAGAAACAAGAACTTTTTCAAACACATATCGATGACAGACTTCATATGAAATCGAGCAATCTGATACTCGTGTTGCAGCGGAATTGTTTGGGGGTGAAATAAATTGCTTTCCCAGGCAAAATATGAGACACGTATTTTTTGTTCTTTTACCAAAAAATTCTTTTCGCAAACTTAGGGCTACTCGCATATTTAGGTGAATTATGAAAAAAGTAATTGAAATTTTCTTTAAAATGTTGTATCCTAGGGAGAAATTTGCATGACTTAATTTTCTTTGCGGCAGTTTGTAGCGCTATCTAGAATTTTTCAAATTCCTTAATAACACTTTCAAAATCATAAAAAATACAAAAATGGCGTACATTTCTTTAAAAAAATCCAGAAGTAAATTTTCTCAAAAAGGGCACATTTTGTTTTTTCATAGTTTTATATCTTAAAGATGCTAAAATTATATTATTTACAGAATATACACTTACATAATTTAGAAATATCAGATAAAAACAATGAATGTTTAAAAAATAATTGATATTTTGACAAACTTATTTTATCTTATAAAGAAATCAGTCTTTCTATATAAAGGAATGGCTTAGCGAGGACAAAAAATTGTCCAGTTTGTTTAAGAGATTTTAAATATTGTAGATAAAACTACAAAGCACCGAAAAGAAAATAAATTTGGTAAATTTTTTCCTAATTGTAGCTCTAACTTTGACCAAAAAAAATTTTTAATAAAAAATACGTCTCTATATGTTGCCTTAGAAAAAATATATTTCAGCCCCAAACAATACCGTGACATCACCCGGATTTAATTTTCCGAAATCATATGGAATTGGTCCGGTTACGGTTTCAAAATAGCGATATTCCGATAGAGAGGGAAGATACAAAGTTTCGATATTTACAATATCGATAAAAAAATATCAATATTTCCAATCTTTTGATTTCGCATCAATAGAACAACGCAATTTTCTAAAAACAGAAGTTTGTGCTAAGAAAAAAATTTCGATACAGGCAAATGAAAGAAGCGAATTGCGGTCTGCGTAGAACGTGGCCGTAAAAGGAGAACAAAAAGTATCACAAAAAAATCTAAAAGCTTCATTATCCAATTCATCTTAAAATGCGTTCCAGGAATTTTTGGTTTTTCGTTATGTCTTTAAGTTTGTGTTTGATTAGTACCGTCTGTCACGGGAGTCCGAACGTGAACGGCGATCTCGGCTTCGGCTTCGCGTCAGAGATCTCCTACGTGGTGAGCGGGACCGAGACCTAAAATGTTAGAAAATCATTTTTATTATCTGTATTTCCAAAAGAAAACAGGTTTCAAGTGGTTCGTTCGACCGCGACTCGCATTTGCAAAAATATTAACAAACTTATTGTACATAGTTGCGGCGACGACCTTTTGTATAGACAGCCGAAAGACGTCGGATTTAGCTAATTTGCTCTTTCACCGCAACAATGTTTAATATCTTGGGATATTAGTGATTTTGAGATATTTTAAATTTAAATATACTTTAATTCTAAATATTTTGAAATTGAAATATTAAACTTTTTTTTATACTGAGTAAAAAAATTAAAGTAAGACGAGGTCGAGCGACGTAATTTAAACACATATAGGTATGAAAATCATCGCAAGACAATGTAATTGAATTAGGATAGACTAATTCCTATTTGCCTAGGGGTGATAGAAGACTAGTTAGACACAGTAATTATTAATACAAATGACATCTCACCCATAAATGGTCAACCAACCAACAACAAAATTAATTTAGTAGTTATGAAATGAAATATTTAGAAAGTAAATAATGTATTCCACGACAGTCCTCCAAGTTAAGGTTTTTTTCCTGATACCTATTCTTTTATCATGTAGACTAGTACATTTATTAGACTTTAGGTCTTAGGAAGCCTAACCAGGGTTTCCTGTATATTATGAAGACAGATTATTAAGATTTAGAATGCTGTAGATATCAGCAAAACTTAGAAATGATAAAGGGAATTTTTTAGACAGGTTTCTTCGTAACAAAAATATAATTTTTACCCTGGATAATAAAAATACTGTTCAAAGAATCACATTATTAATATAGGATTTTGAAAGTACTGAAGCCAAATGAGAATCACTTAAAATTTCATTTTATTTCAAACTGCAAGCCATTAAAATTAAACAATTTTCCTTTAAAAGTTTACAAATTTAAATAATTTTGGCACGAAGCATTCAAACCTGAAAAATGTTTAATTTAAAATGTATGAAGCCGTAAATTTTAAATATTTTTAATTGTATAATATCAAATTAGAATTCCTGAATATTGTGCACTTTCATATTTTTAGGTGCACAACTAAACAGTTCCAAATGCAATGCCGTGAAGTTGAAAAATTCTGAAAAAACATTAAAAATTGTACAATGGAAACTGAAGCGTTAAAAATAAAACGATTTGAAACTTCGTTTCATATTGAACAATTTTAAGTATCAATAATCTAAGTAACTTTAATTCATAGAAAATTAGGATACTATAAACTATAAAGACAGCAATAAATCCTGGATTAACGTAAGATGCCACTTGGGTGACCCTTATTTTTAAAAAAGATATTTTTTTTACTCGCAACCTCTATTTTTGTTCGAATGCCCAAGAAATGACCACTAAATGAGCACAATTGGTGAATATTAACACGTGCCCTAAGGGCTATGAAGTTTCCAATTGATTTAGCATGGGGAAAAGGCAACTTCTTCTAAATGTATTTTTTAAATGCGAAAATATGGTACAAAGATGACTTATAATAGATGTTCTTATTCAGAATACTTCAGGGCATAATAATCAGCCACAATTTTTAATATTAGAAAATTTTACAGGTTAGTATTAACCGATTTTGCTCAAATTTGAAGGATCAATGATTCTCTAAACAGCATTCACTGAACATTCCAAACTCAAACTCAAATTCCATTTAAATTTTCTATGCTCTCATACAAGAAAATGGTTCAACAAGTATTTTTTTTTACCAAAGAACATGTATATCGAATACTGTAACCCTGGGTTTGCTGGCACTTGGAGAGACTGTCGGCTCGATAAGAGATAATTAAAAAATCTTGGAAAATCGGTGAAATACCAGACAACTGTGAACATGTAGTGGTGGTGGTTGGTGGTGGTGGTACTTGGTTGGGTGGGATGGTGTGTAGGTGGTGATCATTTTGCTTTGCTCGGTCGAAGAGAACTGGCGGTCGCATGTCAGCTAAGTTAAACGTGATGGTTGACGAGTAGTAGTAGTAGTAGTAGCAGTAGTAGTAGTAGAAGTTGGGACGGACGGACGATCGGACGCGCCGATATTTTGACAGAAGTATTCGTTCGGATCGCGCCGGCCGTTTGATGGGTTCACGATGCTCCTAGTCGCTAGAAGTTGCGGTAGCCCGAAGATGTCATATTGAAGGGGAAGTGACGAACCGACGGACAGCAACGGACTGTCAAGCGACGGACGAGTTGACTCCTAGCGGTGACTGGTGGTGACTGATGGTGACTGGTTGGGAGGTTAGTG
>CAKNWU010324755.1:0-10574 GCA_932072015.1 Andricus quercustozae
CTGGCCAGGGCACGCTTGTATGAACGTGTTTGAACATAGAGATAGAAGAGAATGAAGAAGTGAGAGGAAGGAAGAGGAACAAAGATAGGTTGGTTCTTGCGGTTTAGTAGGCGCTCTTTCCGACTAGCACTGGCTCCCGATCAACGCGAGCCCAGCGGTAGGTAGGAAGGTATACGTAATTGCAATATCATTAATTAAGTATAGGTCCGCCATGGTGGTTCGTTGCGCGACACTTTTTATCAGTCGCTCACGAATGGTCAGAGCAGGAGCCAGGGAGAGCAAGTCCTGCGAGTCTCTCCCGTCCGACTGGTCGGCCAGCTCCTCTTATCTCTCCAAAGATTCCTCGGCTTTAATTGCGCTAGTCATTCGTCCTCCTCCCTGCGCCCCATCTTGCCCACGACTATCTCCTATGATCCCCACGCTTTCGACGATGGGAACCAAGTAATCGAGTCGCAAGCTACTTACAGAATTTCATCTCTCCGACTTCTTATATCTTAATAGCACCAGTAGATTTAAAAAATCCCACGAGACTATTAAAAAGATCAGCACCAAATAAATATGGCAAATCTTCTTTGGGCAAAGATATCAGTTCCAATGGAACTAAACTGATGATGAAAAAAAAACAGGTCGACGTTTTCCTTTCTCGTGTGTGTATCTTTAAGTTTTCTTGTGCGAGGTTAGTTACATCGTGAATCTTTTTAATTTGTCCTGAATGATTCATTTGAATATGAGAGAATCGCGAAATAAGGACTAGAATCCGAAGCCCGGGAAGGAGACCTGGAATCGGCAAGCGCAAGGTGGATGGGAGGAGGTTTCTCTATGGACTTGCACGTCCAGCGTCGTGATCTTCGTCCCAGGTTGGTACTCTATTTCGTTCTATCGATCAGAGTACATGCTCCCATGCAAACACACACGACGCATAGCGAATACGATGAAACCGGCAGTATCTGCGATCATTGTAGCAGTAACAACGACAGTTAATGTCCGAGGCCCCGTGGCTGGGCACTTCGTAACCCAATGAACAGATACAATCGGAACATGGATTAACTACAATATAGACCTCGTGGGTCTATAGCACCGAGTCCCAGCTCAGTCGACACGAATGACCGTGTCGGCACTGAAAATTGTCCAAATCCTTCCGAGTGGAATCCATCGATCCCCCATTTACACGTGACTTGTTCCGATGTGTAACAAAGTCGGATTAACGCTGGGGGAGCGAAACGTGGCCAACGGATAGTTTCGGTCAAGTGCAGCATCCGCTTCATCGGATTTCCGATCATTTTGTCGTACTCGAGCCAGAAGATTGGCATTGCCTCGTTAACCGAAATTAAGGATCTAGAGGACTTCCCAATTAAAGGAAAACCCTCTGTAAAAGAAAATTAAACCTTCACATGAATTCAATAATAATCCGCTAGAGGAATCAAAATTGAAAATGTTGTTTCGATCAGGAATGAGAACACAAAATCTATTTCTGTTTTTGGAGTGTGAGGGTGTGTTCGTTGTGAGATGATTCGAAGGACATTTCAAGCATTTAGGTGGGCCAAAGCCCTTATCTGTAAAGACCCCATTAGAGAACATGAGAGACACCGAATGACATTCATGGATAGCAGACGGCGCCTAGTCATCCTTTTGGACGAGTTATTATTATCTTAGGAATACCTGTCTGTCTTTCCAAGCTTCCTCAGTAATGTAATCTTGTGTTTATACCTAAATGGATACTGTAATAACCAAGAGTTTCATCGCGATCCTTCTACGCTTGTTGCCAGTTTCGTCATAAATAAATTGCAGATACTGTGCATTCGGTATTTCGAGAATTCCTTGACACTGGTTTATGCAGTTCGTTTAATAGATGCAGATAATTTGTATTATGCCAACGTCTCTGTGGATATAATACGCGCAGGTATTCTACTGGAGACGTTCACGCCAGGAAATTCACTGAAAAATTATCTGCTGCTGTTCTCAAGCAATTATTAACCGAATGAAAATATTAATTTAACATCTTTCTTAAATTCAATATACATTAATTCAATCAAAAGCTTCTGGAAATATAATTTAAAGGAAATTTTAATTTTTGTCATCTAAAAAGACGTTTAAGGGTAGCGAAAAGCAGTTCCTAGACATCACATATTTTTATGTTGATAAACGAGTTGTCCTCTCGAGATAGCGGGCAAAAGGCAGAGTCAAATTTTACAACAGGTAATATACGATCATATCAGATTAGAAATTATGCGCTATAGATAGTTTTTATTCTCAAGGGCAGAACTTTTAGATTTTCGCTCTTTCCAGTTGAGATCTGCATGTACTTTCGTACTGTTTACAAAGTTTTATGATACCTAGTTAGTTTCTCGTTGAAACGGCCATGTGAGGAGTCAACGGTGCCGTAGCAAGCTCTTGCAGTTTAAGAAACGAGCATGCTTTAAACGTGCTTATGATCTACTCGCTTCCCACTAACAAAGATGAACTTTCGTTTTAGTACTGCTTTTTACTCCCAACCAGCGAAGGCAGATACTCAATTTTCTCTGCACACTTAACGCGGTATTTTCTCGAGTTTCTCGCTCCTCTCCCACGAAAAAAAACTCCATACTAGAGGCCAAATGTAGCAAACAATCAAGTCAAAATGCTACTCAAGCAAGAGGAAATGGCTCGGAAAATATTTGCTGAAGCAGAAGAAATATCATGAAAATAGGAAAGTCTCTAAATTATGCTATTTACTATATTTCTATGATTTTTCAGGCTTTCCCGGCCCAGTATAAATAAGTGTTATCTTTGTATAAGAAATTCATAATAGAATTCGTGGAACCGCCCCTTTTCCCGGTCATAAAAATGCATCCAAGGTGAAGTAAATTGCCGTACTGAAACGTGCTGTAAGTTTAATATTCAAATAACGTTTTTTCTAGGCGTATACATGAATTTCAAGCTCGCCAAAGTTTCGTCGCTGGTGGACGTTTGCATGGAAAGTTAGAGGGGATCGATGTAGGTCGTTTCTTTCCAGAAGTAAATCCTACTCGAAGGTGCGGTGAACACGGCGCTTGCGAGGTTAAGTTTACCCTGTGTGCTCCACCCTGAGATCGCAGCGGATGTTATTTCTCGAATTGTTTTTGCATCTCTGGAGAGATCGTCCGCAGATAAGGTACATGGGTACACGGTTTGGAGGCTGCAAGGAGCGAGAGCGTTTATGCATATCTTGAGAACCGATTATCGTTACTACAATCGTACTGGGAGCTATTGCTACCTTCCCTCTTTTTTACATTCCCCAATCTGCGGTGCACGCCTATTTTTGGAAATTGCCTCAATATCCGACGATTTATTCGTCGAGGAAGGGCTGAACTCGAAGGGGAGACAAAGTGCTGATTTTTTAAGACTCTTGAGGGAATTGCGGTCTGCTTCTAACCGCGATTTTTATTAGGTGGCTTTTCCACCCCAACGTAAGAAAAGAAAACGGAAACAGGAGAAGATATAAATATATTCCAATTAATTCAAATTGCTAGATACTAGATAGTGAACAAATCGTGTTTTGAATTGCATTGATGATTGGAAGCAATTTCCTTGGGAGGAAATAAATTCTTGCATAGGTTTACATTCAAATAGGCCATTTGTCTGAATCTGGTATGGAAAAGCGAAATTTATGCATACAGGTTTATTTAAGAGATCGTCTTTAATTAGACTTCTGATGAAGAATAGGTCTGGTCTTCGATTACAGTGCGGGAAAGGGAAAATAATGCACGTCGCGAGACGTCCGAGGCAAAGACTTGAAAACGGGTATTTCATTGCGCCCGACGTAGACCGCCGTTAGTTATACGACCATTAATAACGGCTGTCGTTTACCTCCGAAAGGAAAAAACGAGGAAGAAAGATACGCGAGAAGAAAATGACACTGCTCGATCCCTCGTCGGTCGAGGAATGAGAAACGATGGGGATCTGCGGCACCATTAACGCCACCGGTCGACCATAGCAGAGACATGTTAAGAGAAAGAACGAGAAATATAGAAAGAAACTAAGACAGAAATTGAGAGAAAAGGGCACATTTAGTGAGGAGCATATTTTGGCTTCCCATTACAAAACTATAATTAATTAATACCGTTTATTTTGAGTAAACGTTGCATGTATGTTTTGGGATACTGACTCGATTTTAGAGGCTGGGGGTGTTTTAACTAAGAATGTAAAAAAGGAAAGCAACGATGCTGGGGTCGTTCATACACAGTGCTCACTCGCGTCGTATACAGGAGTTAAATAAAATTTATCTCGTCGCTCGCAGCCGCCGCGGAATTCCGGCGCATTCCAGCAGTATACGCGGGTGGCAACCCCGATGTTTGCGAACGAAAGAACGAACGAACGAAACGAAGAAAGGGGTTGAGGCAGAGAAGTAGATCGAGAAAGTTCGAACGCGCGGTCGAAAGTGCCACGAACCATGCTTCGACGACAGAAAGAGCCTCCACACCCCTCCACCTTTCAAGAAAAATAGTCGCAATACTTGGAAAACACTCTCGTGCTGTAAACCTGTGTCAAGAAAAAGCAAACAACCAAAGCCAATTGAACAACATTTCTTAAGACCAATCCAGAACGCATTCAGTTTGCTAATAATGATAAACAGGAAACGAAAAGTTAAATAAGAAGTTTCTGTTTCATGAAATAGGTCATCCATTGATTTTCATCCGTTTTCGTTATCGGGTACAAGTCGGGAAAATATTTGACACCCGATTGCCCATGGTCCAACTACGCGGAAAAAATGTCTTCATTTAAAACTTTTGAACTTTGTTTGGAAGTCTCTGGTACGGAAATGATACCTTAAATGTTAAATCTTATATTCATGAGACATCAGTAGACAAATTCCGGACTTTTCCTGAACTATTCTAGACTCTTTTCTGAACAGTCCAGATACTTTTACGGAATGTTTGATTTTCCACACATGTATCAAATTCTCGTATTTTTCATACTCGAGACCTCGGAACTAGTTTGGAACTTTTTCATGGACTATGCCCACCAGTTGCAATTTCTGGACGGAAAGTTGAAAAAGTCATTTAGAAATTTAATAATGTTAAGCGACGTTTAAAAAGTGAGGGAGAAATAAATTAAAAGGCTTTCTGCAAACGAAGGTGTTTAATAAAGAGGGTTTGTGACGTGCAAGGGATAAACTGTGCTTTTGGTGCGTGTGCCGATGTCGCGTTTCCTTTTCCCGGCTTTCCGGGGTCTGCTTGCTGTTCCTGGATTGCGACCGCGTATTCGGCCTCGCTTGGTCGCGAACACCCGACGAATTTCAAATATTTGCCTACGCACGTGCGACGGCCGGAGGCTAGGTGCACGCGTCGAAAATTCACGCGATTTATTTCGTCCGCCCGCGCTTGGCCCACCGTCTAGCCTGAGGGTGACCAGCCGGCCGCGTACCAACGCTTCGTTGCCATGGAATTAACGCGATTTCCGCGTAAACTCGTACGTATCACTGGCGTCGCTTTTGCCCAGGAGAAACGAGTTTAATCTCACTCGCCAAATGTCCCAGAACCCAGGACTCATCTCCCTCAAGGATCACCGGGATGAACACTACCTATACATACCAACCAGAACAAATCTCATTATCAGAAAATGTATCCTACCCCATCTAATATTTCAAGTTTTAAAATACACCTCATTAATATCTTCCAATATTATGTGAAAATTCTCTCGTACTTTGTAATTTTGTTCAAGAAACAAAAATCCACCTAGAAAATGAAATTGTCTACTCATTATCTTAATAATATTCGTGACCACAAGTGCTGTGGAAAGCTTCCGTATTATACCCTGATGGTCCAGCGCCATCATTTTAATATCCACAGAGTCGAGAAACACATGGAAACTCATTTGGCGACCTATTATGCGGAATAAATGAGATGGAAAGGGCAAAAGATGCATAACATGTAAAAAGCGCGCTCATTTAAAAAACTCTTTTAAAGGTATAGGGTTATAAAAAAACTGTGCAAAATATATATATTCTAATATTATTTAGCTTTAAAACCAAAAAGAGGGAATCTTTGTTTTCAAAGTAGAGATAGAGGTAAGTAGGTTTTGGAAATAGGTGGGTGAAGACGCGTATATTCTCGGCGGTACCCGAGTGTAGGGCGTAGGCGACCGTTTAACGCAGTAAATTTTGCGCGAAAAGACCGAAGGACTTCCCCAAGTGGTCGTGGGTCTTCCGCGGTACGAGTCCCGCGAGGTCTTTCTTTTTCTATGTTTTTTTTTCCTTTTTTTTTTCAACTCCCTTTACTCTTTCAGCTCTCTTCCTTCACTCGCCACTTTCCTGTTCCTTCGTTTCCCTCATGGCCCTTCTCATTCTTCTCGTTCTTCCCAGTTACAACCTCCTTCTTCTCTTCCTGACGGCGCTGACGCCAACTACCGCCCTTGCTTTATTCCCTAAAGCTACGTTCGTTTCCTAAATCTTTTGTACTATTTTTCCCGGGCACGTGAATAATTACTTTGCCCTCGTACTTCTCGCCACCATTTCACCCTGAACGATCCTCCCAAACCCTCACAAGCTTCACCTGTCTGAAACTTTTCTTACTGACTACTAGTTTCTCTTCTATTATTTTAACCACTAGGAAATACTTTTTGTATCAAGTGAAACTGCGTCCGATTTTGGGTTTTCAAACCTTTTGAGAGATAAATGAGATAATAATACTAAATATTTTTGTTTTGCTCTTTAAAAAGAAAGATATCACTATTATTCCGCACACGAACAAAAGTTTATTGAATAGAGGCCCAGGCTAATTCAATGCATTGAATCGTATACTTAAAAAGAAGGGAAAATAGAGAGGCTTCTGCGGCGTGAGAAGAATATATATTAGTCATTTGAGTTAAATGTTTGGTCTGGTGGCAGACAGCCGCACTTCTATGCTTTTCTTCCAAGCGATGGATGGCTTGATAAATGTATAAGTATGTAAGCATGTTCAGTTTCTTAGAAATAAACATCCATTGAGATCTGAGGAACTACAGGACTGGTATACACCCGCATAAACAGTGCCCTAATCAGTCTATTCTGCATCCTGTATAACTTGCATGACGAGTCAAGTAGTTCGTTTTGAAAATTAAACCAACTTAATCAATGTCTGATGATAAATGAAAGGATGTTCAAATAAGTAAAAAATAAACAAATATAATGAGAAATAAGAGCATGCAAATGGGTAAAAATAAGAATAATCCTGTAATACAAAATAATTCAATAAAATTTAAAATTAAAGTAAAGAATTTTGACGAGAGTTACATCAATTCTATAATCGGAATGTACAGACTAAAATTGTACAATTTTTAATAGTTCAATTCAATATACTTGTAATTATTTGCAATCTCATGCGATTGTGCAATCCGGTCTACATTGAAATTGGAATTGATGTCCCCTCGGATTCTTAGGTCCATGATTTTCTCAAAGAAAGTCTTGAACGTAAGAACAAATGATAATAAATGAATGAAAATAAATCATCGGTCAAAGTTGAGTCGAAAAAGTGATGAGTCAAAGAAACAGAATGAAAAATGAGATGAACATCGACAGACGAACAAAGCAAACGAATAAAGATGTTAGGAAATCATTGACTGGAAGTAATTTCTGTTCTGTAAATTCATTTCTAACGGTATCAGTTTCATCCGGCGGTCGTGCGTAAGCGTAACAAAAGATTTGTCAATTGTCACTCATCAAAAAATGACACTGAGCCCATTCTGACCTCGACTCGAACCTCGGCCCGATGAATATTAACTCGCGCGTTCAGAATCTCTACAGGAGAGATCGACTTACTGTTAGCCACCTTGTCCCGGTGTCCTGCATTTCCCAGACTCGCTCGACCATAAAGAGACTCGGATGGCTTACCTGAAAAAGAAAGACAAATACACATACAGTGTTAGGCCAACCAAGCATGGTAACATAAACACATCTTACAGCTATGCCTAAATATTTGGCCAGATGTCAACTCGACGTTTTTTGGAGGTTCGGTTACAAATATACACGGTGGCACGCGGAGATTCTACGCATACATGAGGATATTTGGTTCTTACACTTATAGACTGAAAAAGCATTTGGGGACTAACCAAAAAATGCTAAATTGAAATTCAACAGAAAGAAATATTTGAAAATGTTATTTTTTAGACGAAATCAGGGTTTTATCAAAGTTAATTTTTTTCCCTAGATGTCTACCAATTTTCTTAGATAATTCCGAATTAATTATTTTTCCATTTTGAGGTTCATATGTGGATATATATGTACAGGTTCCCACATAAGCATATCTGTACCTATAGTAACACCATCGCCCACGCAACTACACCAAGTTTCATTGTATCATGATACCGATTTACAGGTCGCATTCCCCTTTATCTGCCCTACCAGTCTACTCGCTTAGCACCATCGATCTCTGATCAACGATAGATCTTTTGACTGAATACTGCCAGGCATTAATCCATTCGAATACCAGCTATCCTATTTGGATGAATCGCGCACATGTGTAGTAAACTATTGCCGAGGACAATTTCCTATGATAAAAGCCAACTGAATTTAAACACATCCATTTTCCGTTGCACGTTATTGCTCAACAGTAATTACTGTAATTCAAGTTAGATGGTCATTATTATTATTCGAATGCTTTCAACTACTAGAGAATCATCAAAACCAGATTTGACACAAATGGTGAATATGCATACAACAATAAGATTAGCTGGCACGTACTGTGAATTTTCATCGTGGCTAACATCATCATTAATTTAATGAAGTTTAATTAATAGTCGCAAATGACATTGTTAATTGTTACTCGTCCTTTAAGTAGAAATTGTCTTTTCCACGAATCTATCTCTTTTTTTTTAAATATTAATCGTAGCTTGACTGGAAAGTAGAGGAAAAATCTTTAGGCAAGAATGTTCTTTCGTTTAACCCCGTTGTTTTGCGGAGCAGTGAGCTTTAAAACTTTCAGATTGTCGGTGGCAACGCAACGGTTTCTGTAAGTAAACCTATGTGTTTTGTACGACTGAAAATTCCACCTTTACATTAACGATCCGCCTCCGCAAAAGTCCTCTTCCATGTAATCGAGCCTTCACCACACCCTCTTATTTCACCTTCTTCCTCCATCCTCAGGATCTTAAGACCGCATCTGAAATCGAAAGATTCACTGCTCGAGAGCCTCGCTTCGAGGCAGATGTCAAGTGCTATTTTAGTTCGAAAGTGCTGTTTTCCAGTGGCACAAACAGACTCCCGACGAGAGCCTTAACGGACCTTTATTGTCGTGTACACGCACGAACACCATCCAATCCGATATGGCCAACGTTTACACGGATGGCAAAGGGATCGAGTGGGTGATCTGTTGAACCAAGAAACTTTCCCAGTTCTGGAATCGTAAAGGAGAAAAACGACTCGAAATCGCGACATAGATACAGTATTTCATCGTGAAGAGTTCTTCACTTTCCCCCGCTTTCCCCTTATGCAATTCAATAACTCAAAGTAGACGGATTGATATTCCTTGAAAAAATAATCCATTAGCAGAAAAATTCACCTTGCAGATAGATTGTGAATTTGGAAATGAAATGAAGATTACTGCTTCAAAACTTAGTTGATTTTCGGATTCTTTTTCTAATTTGGATGCTTGATGAAGTTATCAAATACTGATCTAGCATAATGCGGGTTGAGTTAACTACTATTCGGTTCGTAGTTCCAATTAAAGCCCTTTCGGGATTGAAGACAAGTGTCTCGAATAGGGTAAGCTCTGAGAGACTTCTTGTTCTTTCTCTTGAGAAGACTGCAACACTTTGACAGTCAAGGCCTTGACAAGGGTAGATAAGGATCTTCGAATAAACCAAACCTAGACGCTCGCTCATTACATGCTTACCTCATTACACCGAGGTAAAGTACGGTTTCTCGACATCAGCAATGTCACTGAATACAGTTACCCCTTTAACTCCAGAACGATAAAGTCGACTTCCTCATTGTTCAAAGCAGAGATGGAGCAAATTACATAAGATTAAAATAGTATTGCTTTAAAATAAGCAAAGTTGCTAACGTTTCCATTCATATAACCTCATTTATAACTGAAAAAATAATCTCACGCAAAGGAATGAAAAAATTTATTATTAACCTTACATTAAAGTAGAATAAGGGAATAAAGGAGTGCGTGGTCATTTGTCAAATGAATACTTGATCGGAAACCGACAAGATCCTATTTGTCTCGAGTAAAATAGGATGTGAAGATGTGATCGCGATAAAAAATGTATCTGGGTTCCATTAGGTAGAAGTACTCTCAAGTTGCTGGATCGTAAGTGAGACTAACACGAGTTTGATTCTGACGACTGATGCACAAGGGTTGAAGGTTTTCAATGATAACGATGGCAACTGCTTTTCCTCTTTAGTCTACCTTCGTCTACCTTCTGTCTTGGCAACATTCTCCGTTGCTTCCTATTTCCCATACTTGCTCGAGTTATCGGAGTTGAGTTTTCAAGTGGTCTCTCAATTGCCTCCCGCACAAACGCCTCGAGAGACGTGCCAATGACGTGTTATAATAACCGGCAACCGCAGCATACCCCTAGCGGGCTTCGATTTCCTTGACCTAAGTTTCTACTTTACCGAGATGTGAAATTGTTTC
>CAKNWU010324776.1:3664-17191 GCA_932072015.1 Andricus quercustozae
ATGGAACATTATAATCCTGAAACTGAATTAACATAAAAATGTTCAAGTATATTTTTTATGATTTGTAACCGGTTACAAATCATATCATCAGGCGGATTTTCAAAATTCAAACTTCAAAATTGCCCAAGTGACTCGCTTTTAATCTAGGGGGTTCGTTCTGTCGCATGAGAGTTGGAGTATTCCAAGACCACTTTTAGACATTTTTTAGTTAACACTACTTTCATATCTAGAGCATGACACAATTTTGAAGTTTGAATTTTGAAAATCCGCCTTTCAAGAAAAACGCATCCAAAGTTGGCAAGTGCCACAAGCACATGCGTTAAATTTTTTGTTCAAACGTAAAAATTACCCGCTTCCGATCACTTCCGGGACTCTTTTGTTCACAAAAACGCAAATATCTCCTGAAATACGATAGACAAAGTGGTACCTTTTCTTGTGGAAGTGACACACATAAAGGAATCTTTCCTGTTGCTATTGAAATTGAAAATGAAATGGAAATTCTTTTGTTGAGAGGCCAATAGAGAGAAGAATAATTGCTGGGTGCTGATTATGAATGATTTACTGCAAATAAGGCGGAACAAAGCGTGTTCAAGAGTTCGGTAAAAATCGAGTGGCTCCCCTCTTGCGATTACCATTTTTGCTTAATCGCGCGTAACTCGGCTTTGGTTGGTATAGCGATGGGGTCCATTGCGAACAACAGACATCATTTTTCCACGTTAATATGCCACGCGTCGACCCTGCTCATATTGTCAGTATAACCCTCTTAGCGGATACGTGTGAAGTATACGTGAATGAGTAGTGGGTTTTCATGCAGGCCACAGTATTTTGGAAACTTCGAGGGTTCTCCGATCCTCCTATCCTGATCGTTTCTAAACTTAAACACAACATACACCACTGCAGCTTCCCAAACCAACTTTCTCGTTTAGGTTCCTTGAAAGAAAAACAAATGTCAACTTTTTTTCTTTACCTTAAACAAGTAATCTGTATGTTTGGAAACCCTAGAAACTTAAGTATGTGTCTTCGAAGACACATTATTTTTAACTCAAAAAAATTTCAGCCTTTTTTGCAGAGGGAAAAAGATTTTTGGTAAATGGAGGGAATAATTTTCTCTTAAATGACAAACAAAACAAAAAGGACTTGTTTAGTATTGAATGGGTCTTAATTCAAGTGGGAATAACCGAGGGAATAACCGGATGAGAGGGAACGAAAATTCGGGTCCCATCATCATTTCGTTAACTATTACCATAAATCTCGCGCATTGACGTCTCTCGATTGACTTCTAAGTCTCTCTTTTAACGATGCACCCATTTGTACGCGGATGTTTCATATCCATAGCGACCTATCTGGTAATGGACCAATAAGGCGAAGGAATTCTCGATTAGTTTAATAGGCGTGTAACCAAGCTACTGGATGGACAGTTGTCATCTCGGGTCTTTTGCTTAGGAGCGAAAATACCCTTCTCGGAAATCGCCCTCGAGACTCGGATAAGAAAGCCCTTTCGCTTTAAAGACCTATTAAACAAAGGGGCCGCGAACCGTCTTTCTGATTTACGCGAAATGCTGAGAAACGTTTTCAGGAAATACCCTCGAGTTACGACGACATTGGGAAAATTGTCTTACTGAAAAATGTCGCCTATGTCTCCGACATCTCTCTTCTACAACATTATCTCCAGAAAAATTTTGAAATTCAAATAATTCTATTTTATTCTCATATTGGATTTATTCTTATATCTCGTGTAAGTGTATTTTGTGAAACATTACTCTTATCTTGAATATTTACTAGGTTGACCCAACAAAACCTAATGTAATGTAAATGATAAGTAATTACGTCTGACAGGAAACGCAAAGCATAATGACAGGCATTAAGAAGAAAAAAATTCACGCCATTTAGGCGTTTTTTTTTGTTGGTCACATTAATATATGTGCTCAGTTCAGTTGTAAATCACAATTTTGGATGATTGTAAAAATGATTGAAATATTGAAAATATGAATTTACGTGTCATAAAGGAATTGGATTTATCTCGGGGAGAAAAGTAGGTTTCCTAACATTATGAAAGGTGTGGCAGGTGACTATTTCATTAGAGATTTATGCATAAAGTATTCCTATATCCATTCGGATGGATGAAGTAAGTTTTAATAATCGAAGAAATAACGAGAGGAAAAAACTTGGGGAGCGTAACCATGACAGTGTCTGAGGACGTCTGAGAAAGTTAAAAGAAGTGAAAGAAAGTTTTACATTTCCGACATTTTGTACTGTACGTTTCGTTTAATAGACACCTTGATTTCATACAGCGGGATCTCGAATGGACATCTCTTTCTTATTAAAAACCGTAAGAAAAAAAATCAATAGGAGCCCTTACAAAAGGAGCGAAGAGAACATAAATTTCACTCTTTTGTAAGAAGCTTCATTTTATTCTATTCTTCATTAATTATTCATTTTCAATAATGATCAAAATCTAACGAAAACTTTTTATTTAATTGTTACATTAAGGCAGGATTCTACTTTGGAACGCGTGAAAAAATGCTATTTTTGTAAATTTGTTTTAAAAACATTGAGAAAGATATTGATGTAGGGTTTGTCATGCTTAAGAAATATACTCACTCTTGAAATATATTTAAAAAGTTTTTTTAGTTTATTTTTTGCTCTCTATATATATTTAAATGGCACTTTCTCGAACGTTTTTTACCGCTCGTTTAAAAAATCTCCGAAACTACCGAATCGATTGGTCTGAAATTTTTACCACATATTCTATACATATGCATCAAACGGTGGTAGCAGACTTATATGAAAATTTTTATTTTTACTATTATTTTTTTGCAACAAAAAAAATTTTTTTAAAATCGATTTTTATTTTTTTTTGTTTCGAATTGCCGCCATTTTTTTTTTTTTTTGCATGTAAATGAAAAAATCTTCTACCACCGGTTGATGTATATGTATAAATTATGTGGTAAAAATTTCAAACCAATCGATTCGGTAGTTTCGGAGATTTTTTTAACAAGCGGTAAAAAACGTGGTTTCGAGACAGTGCCATTTAAATGTATATAGAGCGCATACGATAAACTGAAAAAAAATTTAATGTTTTTTAAGAGTATATTTATTTAGAATAACAAACCCTACATCAAAATCTTTCTTAATGTTTAAAAAAAAATTACAAAAATAGCATTTTTTTCGCGCGTTCCAAAGTAGAATCCTGCCTTAATAAAACGTCTTCAATGGAGTTTAAAAAGAGTTATATTATTGTATTAGCACTATTAATGATGATATAATACAATAGTATATATAATTAATATTCAATTATAACTAATCAAAGTATTTTTCTTTTTGTTTCAGGTGAGTTCCACTTGCATAATATTTAAATTGCGGTCTTTGTGAGTATAAATATATATTTTTGTATGTAATAGCTATAAATATAAATGGAAAATTGACAGCTTCTATGATAAAAGTGTGACAGATATATGTAAGTGGGAGAGGTATATCTGCAATATACAATTTCAGAATATCTTGTCCCATTCAGCATTTGTTTGAATCAAACAAATTCTTTCTTCGATATAGGGCCAAACAAATATTTGATTGATTCAAACAAAATTCATCTTATGGAAACATTATACCATTCTTTAAAGAAATTTTATTTGAATTTTAATATTTTAAAAATGTATGCTGAGTACAATCATTTTTTAGTTTCTGCTGTTTTGGATGTACTTCTCCTCTTGCAAAAAATGATTATTTTCGAAAAGTAACCTTTCTTCAACATTCTTCTTTGGCAGTTTGAAAAAATTAAGTGTCTTGCTCGCTTTGATCTCGACTTTTCTTGACAAGGCAAGTCAGGCCAAGAGAAAACAATTGAATTTGAAAATTTCACAATTTGACAAGCGAATATCGAGAAATTCTCATCTCGTCGTGCATCACTACAATGGGACTTTTCTTTACGCAGGTGCCTAGTTTGATGATGTATGCAACAAAATTGTGATTTGTAACACACAATCACTTTCGTACATTAAACGAAACTAAACAACTTAACAGTGTGAAATGAAATTGAGTTGAATATTGATTCTGGAAGCAGATAAAGAAGCGTCACTTCTTGAACGAAATCGTGCGAATCTGAAGCCACGACTCTGATGTCGTGGTTTGTTATTTTATTTACTTTCTATCGAAACTCCCCTTCAGTTCGAGGCGTTACAGAATTTTATAAAATCGCTCTACAAAGACGGTGGATTCTCGATATCGCAGCCGCTTGCCGTCTCTTCGTTTCGGGGAATGGGAGAGATTTATAAGGGGCTTCGAGTCAACATCTTCGGACGTCCTATTCGAATGTTAATGTATTTAAACTACCCTTTCTTGTTCTGCTGAGTCTCTGCGTCGCGAGATGCCTATATATTTGTTTGGTACTGTCGCGCCCTCGTTTGATTCCGTATCATGACCTTATACGGCCTTAGAATGGGATTTCTGGCTGCAGAGTATACATAGGACCAACTAATGGACGCTATAAATCTCTCTAGTCGAACGCGTTCTTAAATCTCGTCGAAATCGATACCTCCCTTCGCCTACGGATATGCCCGAGACAGCAGGAAAAAAGTCCCTTTTTTCGTCTCACTTTCGCGCAGCGCACTCGACGTTTCCATAAAGTTTGATGGATTAAAAGGTCACTACTCTTGCGAAACGACGCCCTTTATTTGCCGGAAATACGCTACTACCAGAGTAGATTCTGGGTTACGAATCGATCCTATGATTTGTTGGTGTTACAGTCTTCTTACAACCCTCACAATATGTGTCGCGTTTTTGCTGATATATTGCCGATCTCGATGGACAAAAAATTTTTAGAGTGAGGTAGGTGTCTTAAGGTGGTTCTTCATGTGCTTTTTGCGGTTAGGAATATCCGGCATCTTTTCGAGATCAGCTTTTGTCAAATACAGCTAGAAAGTCAAATAATACTTACAAAAGATCATTTGTACATTAACGCAAAGGTTTTTATCAGGAATATAGATGTTTCCAAATGACCAGGTTCTAGATAAGGTGCAAATGCCACCGTTATTCGCAGGGCATATGGATTATAGACGTCTGAAAATACACAACTCTGGGAATCCTCTATGTTAACGACAGCTGGCAGATTGTTAACGAAATTAAAGCCTTTAAAATTCCTAAACAACATTTTCTTGTATCTTTAGATGTGGTCAGTTTATTCCTTACAATCCCAGTAAATGTTGCTCTACAATGCACTAAAAATAAATGAGAAGTCATATTTCTTGTTTGCTTCATATTATTACTATCTGTCCAAAACATTTAGATACCTCAATTTTTGTACAGATTATAGTGAAAATCTCAGCAGAAAAAAAATCTAAAAATACGGAGAACGAAGTACATGTTGCAGACGAAGGTTTTGCGTATACTGATATAGATTTTTAAAATTTTGAGTGAAAATACGTTTAAAGTTTAGCATTCTAAAATGATCGTAAGTAATGGTACTTAACCTTTCACTTGTCAGGAAATAATTGCTAATAGACTGAAAAGTTTAAAACTCTGTATCAGTATAGGGAAAACCTTCATCTATAACATGTCTTTGTCTGATATTTTTAGAATTTTTTTCTGCTGAGATTTCCACTATAATCTGTACAAAAATTGAGGTATCTCAATTTTTTGGTCAGATAGTATGTATATGCCAAGATATGAATTCATAAATGCGATTTTGTCTTAAGATCCAAATATTTGAAATTTAACAATAAAAAGTTCAAACAAAGGGAAGGAGCGATCATGAGATCCGCGTTCACGCCTGTGTTAGCGGACATCATCATGAACTCTCTTTTGACCAACCCGGTCTCGTGGGTACCTCAAATAGAGCTATTAAACTATCCTCATTTAAAATCAGACCACAAAATATTTAACTAGTACAAAAGGTTTCAATTAATAATAGTTATCCTATAAATCCCATCAATAGACTAATTAAAATCAGAATCAAGAACATTTACAATCTACTTGGAAAAAAATAATAATTTAACAACTTAATAGGTTTTACGGAGGCGTATATCTCCAGAATAATGGATAAACTTGCTAACATTTTACGACAGAATGACATTAAAGTTACATTTAGTCCAATAAAATCTAAGTCAAACTCGTTTCCGTTTTCTAAAGATAGAATCAATATTTTTCAACAAAGGAATATATGTAGTTTACAAATTTGAGTGTTTAAATTGTGATTTTTGTTATATTGGATACACAGGTAGACCTTTACATTATAGAATTAAGGAACCTACACGTCGAAACTACATTGTAGATAGTGTGAATTTTCTGGGAAAGACACAGAATTGAGACTGTACGCAATTTCGATTTTGAACATACAAAAATCCTAGCTGTGGGAAAAAATGACAAACGCCTTACTATTGAATCTTGTTTTATTAAAATAAAGATGTCTGTCAAACTCAGATTTGAAAAATTAAAACTACCAGATTTCTACAGATCTAAGTGTTACTTTTAATTTTTACATGCTTCTTAAAATGCATATGCCATAACGTAATTCATCTCACAATTCCTTTTAAAAAAGCGTCAATTCCTACAGTCATTAAGAACACATACTTCTTCAAATCTAACTTGAACGTAAAATTTCCATTAAATTGAATAATTATGGGAACCTCTGAACTCAATACAATGTCTCGTATATTAACTTTGGTAAGATAATATTTTCCTCTTTAACTTATACTTCATTCAATTCACTCAGAGATATGTCCTCTTGTGACAAAAGGATGTTTCTTGACGTAAATGGAATTTCCTCTTAAATTTAAAGTTGAGAGGATTTCCATTTGTCTTAACAGGAATCCTTTTGCAGCAAAAATATTTCTTATGCCTAGCTTCACCTACTATTGCTGACAAATAATTCTGTTTGTGTAAAAAATATATATTCAACTCGTTCAAAACAAAACAGGCAAGAGGACCATGCCTTTGTTTCAAGACAACTTTTTCTCTGAATGATTTCTTAACCTTACTTCAAAATGAATTTTCGTTATCTATCAGCAACCAATATATTTTAATATCTTGTATCTTGCTCATTTACACAGTTATTTTAATGTTAACATACGCTAACATTATGATACAAGCTTAAACTGCTAATTTCATTGTCATTATTTATCTGAGCAAGTACATAATTATCCACATTTTTGATGAGTCGGTCAACCTCAAATATTTTACTATATTTATTTTATACACAACCGGAAATGCACATCACTTTTATTCGTCATCTCAACTAATTTCCAAGTAAACAGTTGTTTATTATATTACTTACTACTACTAACTACGCCTCAAACTCATATTTTTCTATAATTTTTTATAGATTTACTCCATCTTCATTTTTTACAAACAAAACTTTATATCTTTGTATATATGTATTTTTTTTTAAATGTTTGATCATCAAACTTCTTAACAGGAATAATAAGGAACCACACCCAGATCAAGAGCTTGTCCATTTTAAACCCAATCTTATTTTTTCTTGGACCTTATGCACCGAAAACTTTTTGTCACATAATCCAGAGGTCAGAACTAAAGAAATAAATGACAAGGTTCTAACTCGGAATGTGCAAATTAAAAGGTTTTATAAAGTCGAAGGCGCTGGTGTTCCAAATATAATTTATATGGAATTAAAAATTTTTCAGAAGTCTGCCACCTCATATAAAACCTTCAAATATGCATGTTCTGAGATAGAACCTTGTCATTTGGAAATTTAGATGTATTGTATCAATTTTATGAAAATTCTGAGGGTTTTTTCCTTAATTTGAAGTACATAATTCAGAAACTTCTATTTTACACTTGACATGCCTAGCTTTTTTGTCTAACAAAAATTATCCTCAAGAAATTCTCCTCTGGTTAAAATAATAAGGGATAGAATAAAAGTTCATGGAAGTAGCTTGAGAACTTTGTGAGTTTAGTTACAGTCTGCACACCCTTATTTGAAATAAAAGTTCCTCTTGGTCCTCAGTAGTACATTATTACTTCAGAAAGTCAAAACTTCGAACTTCAGTATGACTTTCCAAATTCAATAACCGGTGAATGTATTATGTAATTCATAAATAGACTAAAGAACCGTTAATGAATTACGTAACTGTAATATTAAGTTTGTTGTGAAGCAGTTCATATCCGAAAACAAAGGCATAAACTTAATGTCTCTCGAGCGCAGCATTACTGTAATAACACCCATTTTGCACAAAATAGCTGAAACAGTTTCAAAGACAAGCGCAGGCTGATGACTTGTAAAAGTAATATAACATACCAAATGTGTTATTTCATTCAAGAGAGAAATTTTTCTGAAACCATAAAGCTTTCGTTTGAAAGCATTTTCTTATCTTTTATTTCGTTCACGAGGCATCGGCAGTGAAGATGAAAGCGTCTGAAAAGGTTCGAGGTGCACTCCTCTTTACGTAAGTTTTCCCACTGCAAGTAAAAAGACACATCCTTTTTATTACAGAGTTCTTTACAAAGTTGAGAACTTTTCATTAAAATTAGCGGCGCACGCTCTCAGTTATGAGATAAAATACTGTTCATTGTAGTCAGCCCGGATCCTTCTAAAGTTTCAGGAATAATAAAATATGTCTAATCGTGGATGTCTGCTTTAATAAAAGCTTGGTACAGAACAAAAGGCAAATCCAATTGAACTGTTGCACTCTGGAAATGTAAATTAGTTTAAATTAGTCCAAATTATGGAAGCTCCCTAATTTATTATAAATCTATCTTATTCTATTCATCTATATCCCATTTATTTTTGACTGCATCTCGTCAATCCATTTTTTATTTCATTCTTTCCTTTCGGAGGGATACTAAGGGAAAAATTACTGGAAAAGGGAATATGCAAAGGGATAAAAAAAGATATAAATGCAAAAGTAGGATAAAAGAGTGTAGGATTATTGATGAGAGAAATGTGGATAGAAAAGAACATGAAGCAAACTGGACTGGTATGGATAGTACTTTGTCAAAGAAAATGTAGTAAAACGCAATGGATTATGTATGGTATCTTTGTAAAAGAAGTATATTTGAAAAGGATAAGGGCTAAAATTGGACAAGAAACAAATAATTGATGAAGAAGGATTACAGAAAGTTTTGTAATACAGATTCGAGAAGTTCTGAGAAAGAAAACCCTATCTATCGTATCTTCTCAACAGGGAATGTACCTTCACAATTATGAAACACAAGATCTGATATAATCTTTTCAAAAGAAATTTATAAAGCTCGAGTTTTATTTCCTCAATCTGGAGTTGTTGCATAAAGTCTTTATTTCATTACTTTGTTTTCTCCTCTTTATTGTACTTTCTTTTTCCTTCCTTTTAAGTATCATTCCGGAGTTGTCTAGAAGAAAGGAATGAGCTAAACCCATTTCTGGATTGTAGGTGTTCTTTTTTGCCGTTGATTTTCGATCGTTTGTCGTTACCACGCGATGTCGGGACGATTTTCCGGGTTTCTCCCTTTTTCCATTGGTACTGGCTTACCCGAGCGTGTAAACGTGAGCACAAGCGTTGTTAATCCGAACGGTTACTTACGCTGGTTTGCCTCCGTGTAAACAGGGGTAGCTAGGAGTATTTCACCAGTTTCGGTTCGGAAAAACTTTTTAGTGCTTTCCGTGGTTGATCTGAAATCGAGTTATCTTTCTTTGAGGAATCGATGGACGCCAGTTCCACAGTAGCAACTTTCACCTCCTTCCAAGTGGATTTCCACCTGATACGTGATAGTGAGCTTCCCTCCTACATTCATGAGTAATGAGCTTGACTTGCTTCTTCATGCTGCAGGAGCACTAAAGATCTAACTTGATATTATGCACTTACCTAGGAATTGACTAAAGTTCTACCATTGCCTTTCACGTACCAAACTCAACCACGAGATCCTTCCAGAGTTACTTAGAGTTTCCTCAAAATAAAAACTTTACAAAAAAGTTTCTTATTAGACGCCAACTGTTGTTCGCTTCATCCTGTTTTAATTAATCCTCGAAACATGTCCTAAGTATTTGATGGCTTGCGAGCGTTACTTACCGACTTGACTTTTTATTATAATATATATATGAAAGAGAATAAATAAATACTGTATATCATTGCACCTTTGATACCGTGAGCATTTGAGGAAGGTTGACATAAATACTTCAGAGTAATTCAAATAGAATTTCGTAGTATTGAAAATTGGAATTCATGTCGGAAAAGTTTTAGTATACCCTTGACAGCATTGAAATATACATGCTTGCACTGTCTGTACTTTTAGACACTTTGAGAAAGTGTGAAACATTCAGGAAATTTTGTAGAACACACATACTACTGCAGAACATCCCAAAATGTTTTGAATAAAGTTTTTGTTCAGAACTCAGATTGGTTAAAAATTTTCTTGCAAATTCTTCAGCTATATGCTTGAAAACATCTTGAGTCTACTTGAAACAAACTTTAAAGGCGTGAAATTTTTTTGTATAAAATAATAGAACTTCAGAAGTATTTAAAAGATTTTCGCTGAAAAATAAATAGAAAACTACCAGAGCCTTTCGAGCAATAAGAATTAGGACTCTTAGTATAAACTCCTTTACTGGAACTTCTTAATTTGAAACTCTTATTTAACCAATTCGCGTAAGTTTTAACAACAGAACTAAAGTGAGAAAGTTTGTCTTCCATTTCAAGGTAAATTCTCCTCTCGTACTAAACTTACATTTCGTGTAATTACCCTACTATTTGTACATGGTATTGACTTAATCGTTTTTGCCTTGTATGTACGAACCATTTACTCAAACCACTCGAAGTTACTCAGTTATCGACTAATGTGTGTAACTTCAATCTACCATAAACGCCAAAATGATCGCGAGGGTGAAACGTATTTCGCATGTTTGCGCCTCAATTAAGTATTCAGTTTAGTATGCTTCGTCTGCTTAATGTCTAAACCTGTAGTAATAATTTCATCAAAATAATCCCCATTCTAGTCAATATTAAAATTTGCTATCAAGAGAAAACCTTTCGATTATCATAGAATGTATAGTTCAGAAACTATTATGCTGAGTTTAATCAAGTATATATTCAGATATATGCTAGGATAATTGTTAACTGTTTGCTCTATTCTAGTAGAATTGATTTGAATTAAGCTCTATGAATCATTTTAAAATTAAAAACCAGCAGCCGATTCGTTCAGAACTAAAACTGAAAAATAAAGAAATGCATCAAATTTAAACCAAGGTGTCTCAAATTATTGAAGTAAGGTACAACTTTACAGGAAAATAAATCAGGGTTTCAACAGAACCTGAAAAAGTCCTGGAATTTGGAAAAAGTTCCTGAAAATTTGTACTGTCATTTCTTTCTGAAGTTTGAGTAATTATCTTAGTACTTTTCTGCTTATTTTACAAATTTGAATTCTCTTGACAGCTTATAATTCTATAGCTTGTATCCATTTGAAATTGAAGGATATGAAATAGAAAATTTGAAAAATTTAGGATCGTTTAACTTCAATGAAATAAAATTTGCATTAATAATAACATTTTTTCTCTTTGTTTCAGGTGAGTTCAACTTGCATAACATTTTACGTGCAGTATTTGTGAGTATATTATATATTCAATTTCTGTGGTTGTACATTTTACATGGTTATGATTTAATGTCATCTGACCAGTATATAGGAACTCGATTGATTTCGAGAATAGTTAATTCTAATAGAAGCGTACAGTTTTAATTTTGCTTTATTTAACGATATTAATATTAAACTGATAAATTTTTATTCTTGAAAATTCTTTCAAACTAAAAATATTTATATCATATGAAATATTTTATATTGGAATTACACAATACATAAATTAAATAATAAAAAATAACAAAAGAAGATATCAGAAGAGACAGAAGTTTATTTTCTTCAATGAGATTTAATTTTTCCATGCAATTACACACTTTATCATATAACTTTCGGAAGTAATTTTGGGGTATATTTTTTAATTTGTACCTCTAAATCATGGGCATACATTATCCCGATAATTTTCCAACAAAGGAGGCTCCTAATTAAAATAAAAATCTTTTCCATCGATTCATCTTTCCTGTGGACAGATCATTATTTCGTCTCCTATTCGGCAAGGTCCTTCCACTCGCGGTATTTAAACGTGGCGACGTTCAAAGATGCCGGCCGGATTCGACTATAAATTCGACAGAGCTTTTTACACCTAGGTTCGTGTCAAAACTCGAGGATAAAAATTACTCCTCGCTACACCCTAATTTTTCACCTTGTAGACAACGTGTCGTTCCGGGATTAGGCCATCTGCCGCGGAAGCATGTCGCTCGCTTCTGATCGATGAAAGGCATTCGTTTGATCGATACGACTCGGCGTGCATCTAGTTTCCCCCCCAAAAAAAGATGAGACCATGTTCCATAGCTCGGCACACGCGAAATGCCAAAACTGTAGTCTTATCTAACCCCATTCTTTTATCTGAACTCGTCAGCCTTCTCAGACCTCACAACCTGGTTCCTATATTTCCCCCAATTTCCTCCAATATTCTTTTGTTGATGATGGTATACTATTTTCTAAAGTTGCCCCCTATATTTCCTCTATTTTAAGAATGTCAGGATGTCCGTTGAACCGCAAAATCGGAAAATGAAAGGGAATATCAGACCATCGCTCAAAAATGTGCACTGAGGAAAGTGTTTTGTTGGGTCAACAAAATGTTTGATTGCTATAGTGAAGAACTTACTACTACTGCTATATCATTTTTTACCCCAACGAAACAGTTCTTTCAGCGTGACACCTTATATTTCAATAAGTGCTTTTTTTTTAAATAATACTTTTTAGTATTGTAAGAAGATATTCCCTATAGTGTAAATTGCATTGTTTAATTCAATTTTAATTACACTCTGAAAAAATATTCTTTCATTCTAAGAAAATTTCTTTGAATCAAGGAAAAATATTTATTGGCTTTCGGAGAAATGATTTTTTGTTCTAATAAAAATTTTTCTTTGATTGGAAGTGATACTCTTCATTTTCATGTTATTTTTGGTCAAATGAAAAATATTATGTTATAGGGGCCGTTCAAAAATGTTTTTTAGTGTTCTTCGACTAATATTTAACTTTTGGGTTACAAAACAGATTTTATAAAAGGTTTTAAACCATACTACAAAATTCGGAAGTAATAATTTTAATGAGCACCAAATATTTTGTAACACGAAAACAAAATTAGTAACTACCCGAGAATTTTTTATTAATTTGTGGCCACTTGTAATTTAAAATAATTAATATTTAGCTTGTACTAATTCGTATAGAGAAATTTTACGATCAGTGAATTTTATTTCAAATTGTTAGATTATACTTATCTATAATTTCGAATCGTTGAATTTATAATCTAAGAATTTGTAATTATGGATCTTAGGTTTTTTATTCTGATGTTTGATTTATGGAAACACGATAAAAAGGGTTGGATTTATAATCTATCTCTTTGAAATTAGAACCTAAAATCGTTATTTTATTGACCTCATCTCATCTTATCTTAGAATTCTGTTATAGCCTTTCCTCTAGTCTAGCCAGTCTAATCTAACTCTAAATTATAAAGTAAAAGTCCCTTTTTTT
>CAKNWU010324866.1:0-14952 GCA_932072015.1 Andricus quercustozae
CGTTTTAGGTTTTATTGGAATTTGTTTAAAAGGTTATTAATAATTAAAATTTTCAAAAAAATAAAAGGTAAACAGTATTTTAATGTTTGAATGAAAGTTATAGTTTAATGCTTCTTATTTCATGAACTGACTGATTAATTATTATCTTAAACATTTTTTTCACAATATTAAATAACATAAAGATCGAATTTCAATTTGTTTCAATTAAGTACATGAATTGATTATTTACTTTAAAGTTATGGAATTTATTATTGATTATAATTTGTAAAATAAAACTTTATTTACATTTAAAGTTCATCTATTCCAATTATGTAATTTCGTTCAATGTTTGTGATGGTGTGAAATGATTATCTCAATTTAATTTTCAAAGTTATATGTAAATATGTATTAATTTTACTCAAATTACTATGAAATGTAATAACATAATTTTTAAAATGTTTTTGATCTTGTGAAATGAGTATCAAGATTAAATTTTCAATGTTATGTGTACACACGTTTTAATTTTTTTTAAATTTAGTTTGAAAGGTTATTAATAAATCAAATTTTCAGAAAAATAAAAGGTAAACATTATTTTAATGTTTGAATGAAAGTTATAGTTTAATGCTTCTTATTTTTTGAACTGACTGATCAATTATTAGCTGATGAATTTTTTTCCAATATTAAATCACATAAAGATTACATTTTAATTTGTTTAAATCAAGTACATAAATTGATTATTTAATTGAGGGCTATGTAATTGAATATTGACTATAATTTTTATGATAAGAGATTAATTATTTTTAAAACACCTCTATCCCAATTGTATCATTTTTTTTAATTTTTTGATGTTGTGAAATAAGTATCTGAATTCTGCTTTCAATATTATATGTACATAGTTTTTACTTCTATATGGAATTAGTATAAAAGGTAAATTAACTTATTAATAATTAATTCAAATTTTCAGAAAAATATTAAGTAAAAATTATACGAATGTTTTTATTAAAATAACTGTTCATTGATTTTTATGTTGTGAAATGAATAATTAGTATATACATATATTTGGAATTTTTCTGGAATTAGTTTTAAAATTCATTTATAAATTAAATGTATAGAAATGGAATTTCAAATGAAAAAATATATTTTGAATGTTTCAATGAAAATAATTGGTTAATACTTTTTATATTGTGAACTAATTAATGATACATGAACTGACTCTACTGAAACTTAAATTTTCTGGTTTCAGTTAAAGAGGTTTATCAATAAATAAAATTTCAAGAAATAAAAGGTCAAATCCTTCATATGAAAAAAGGTAACCTCCATCTTGTCTAAGTTTGTAGTAGAAATCGTTACGTAATCGAATATTGGATATGATTTGTATAATAAAAGTTTATTTATATTTAAAATACCTCTATTCCAATTTCATAATTTTCAAAATGTTTACGATGTTGTGAGATAATTATCTAAATTCAATCTTGAAAATTATATGTAAATATGTTTTAAGTTTTCATGGAATTAGTTTAAAAGATTATAAATAATTTAAATTTTTAGAAAAATATAAGATAAAAATTATTTTAATGTTTCAATGAAAATAATATTGTTGATTTTTATGTTATGAACTGATGAATTAACTATTATTAACTATGTACTGATGAACTTTTTTCTAAAAATTGAATTACATAAAGATTGAATTTGAATTGTTTTCAATTAACTCACATAAATTGATTATTTAAATTAAGGTTATGTGACTTGATATTGGCTGCTATTTTAATGATAAAAATTTATTTTGACTTTAAAATATCTCCATTATAATTATATAATTTTTTCAAATGTTTGTGAAAATTTGAAGTGAGTATCCGAATTCAATTTTCAAAATTTTATGTGCATATTTTTTGATATTTTAAAAAAATCGTATAAAATTAAAATTTTAAGTAATGCAATTCAAAAATTTAAAAGTACGAATGAAAAATTAATTGAAATTAAAATATTTGTCTTATACATTTTATATTTTGAAATGATTGATTCTATTAGAACTTAAATTTTCTGGAATTTTTTCAAAAACTTATTAATAAATAAAAATATTCAAAAATGAAAGTTCAAATATAACAAAATAAAAAGTAAAAATAATTTGATTGTTTCGATAAAAATAATTGCTTGAGGGTTTTTAATGTTGTGAACTGTTTAATTAATTATTAGCTGATTAATTTTAACCACAATATTGAATTACATAAAGATTGAATTTAAATTGTTTTAAATTCAGAAACATAAATTTATCAGTTACATTCAGGTTATGTAATTGAATACTGGATATAATTTGCATAATAAAAGTTGATTTAAATTTGAAATACCACCATTTCAATTACATTATTTTTAAAATGATTCTGATGTTGAGAATCGAGTGCCTGCATTCAATTTGCAAAATTATATGTGAATATGTTTTTACTTTTTTCTGGAGTTAGTATGGAAGGTTACTGATACGTTAAATTTTCAGAAATGATAGTGAAAATTTCCTTAAAATGTAGAATAAAAATTATTCCAATGTTTGAATGAAAATGATAATTTAATTTTTTTTATGTTACAAACGGATTAATTAATTATTAGCTGATTATTTTTTTCAACAATTTTAAATTACATCATGATTGAATTTTAAGTGCTTTTGATTTCATAACAGGAACTGATTATTTACTTTAAGGTTATGTGTGTGAATATTGACTTTAATTTGTAAGATAAAAGTTTGTTCATATTTAAAATACCTCTATTCCAATTATATTATTTTTTCAAATTTTTTCGATGTTGCGAAATGAGTATCTCAATTTTTATTTTAAAATTATGTGCACATATATTTTAATTTTTTCTGGCATACTGTAAAAGGTTATTAACAAGTCAAATTTTTAGAAACATATGAAGTAAAAATTATTTGAACGATTCAATTAAAATAATTCTTCAATGTTTTTTGTGTAATGAAATGATTAATTAATTATTGGCTTATCTATTTTGTTACAAAATTGAATAACGTAAATATTTAATTTCAATTTTTCTCTATCAAGCAACATAAATTAATTATTTACTTTGACGTGATGTCATTGAATATAGGATATAATTAGTATAATAAAAAATTCTTTTTTTCAACTTTGACGCGCTCTTCTTTTTCTAGAAAAATTTATTTAAACATTACAGTGCAAATTCATGTTCAATGATTTTTATATTGAGAACTGAGATGAGAATCGGATCAGAATATGATTTTTTTTAATTATAGGTATTAATTTGATACTGATTTAGCGATGTACATTGATGCTCACATTTTAAAAAATATCCCGCCATTTACTATGATCAATAGTAATATAGCAAATTCTACGTTACATGGATTCACTAAATACATACTTTGAGAATATAATTTCAGCAAGAATTTTATTGGTTAAGAAATTTGAGCGAATAAATAGTTATTCGAATATTGAGTAAATGAGAAAAGTGAATACAAAAGTTAGCGCGCGCTTGCGCGCGCACATAATGGTCTAGTATTCAATAAAGCGAGTGCAAATTACAGGGAACTTTTAAAATCATTTGCCGAAATGAGACGTTCCTTTTCAGAGATAATTTTCAATGTTCAAATTAAAAAGTTTCATGTAATTTTTGCTTTCGTATAGAGTAGGTCTGCCCAAAGAAGCTTTGCAATGGTAAAAATTTCGAAAAATTCCTAATTCCTTTAATTAAACTTTCTTCAATTGAAAAATTTCTAATATAATTTTCTAATCAAGTGTCCGGATGTATGTGTGTATGTGTTTGTGGATGTCACACTTTTTTGTGACCACAATAATTTGAAGACAATTGAAGATAAATTATTGATGAAATTTGGAGGGATTATTTTCACTTCTGATATCTAAAAACTGCCGAAAGGATTTCTAAAAATATTTATTACTTTTTTTTAGCACTTTATAATATTTTAAAACTAGTTTTTTTAAGTTAAAACTATTTTCATTAACATAATTCCAAGTTGATGCAATAATATTAAAGATTCCTTGACTCGAGACGAATCGACTGACCCATAATATTAATGCATTTGATTAAAAAGTAAGGAAGTTATGGTAATTTATATTATTTGAACAATTTTGTATTTTTAAACCATTTTTGTATTACTCAAATGTAACTTTTGACTAGAATAATGAAGAAAAGTGTAGTATTTTGCAAATTTTTAAACTCTTATTTGTTCCTTTTATTTTAATACTTTTCATTACTGACCCATCATTTTTCAAAAAATTGCAATTTGCTTAAACAATTTTTTTCGCACAAAATATCAAACATTTCCACCTTCTTAAAGTAACTTGATCTATTAAATGTACATCGTAAATCAACATGAAAGATTAACAAATTAGTTCATGTAATTAAAAAAAGTAAAAACATGGTGTGTTCTGTCGAAAAAAGTATTTAAACTAATATAGATTGTTTGAACAATTATGGGTAAGTAATACAAATTGATAATATAAGAGGAGCTAATGAAATTTGTTGAAAAATTGGCAAAAAACGACACTTTTCTGCAATATGGCAGTCAAAAGTTACATCTCAATAATAAAAAATTATTTAAACAATTGCCAATAAAGTGAATCGATCGTCTTGATCTTTCGTTTTAACCACTTATTAGTTGATAATTCTCAGAGAAGATTAAATTGTTGATAAATTCTGCAGAGATTGTTAAAGAATGTTTAAAAAGTTACATTGGAAAAAGCAAAAATCAAAACTCATCCTTGATGATTTATTATATTGCATAATTCGTTTACCTCGTTATGAGAGTTTCGATAGTTTGCGATGAAAGAATTGTTTAAACAAATACAAATTATTTATAAAATAATTAGTTTTTAAAAATATACACAAAACTTTTTTATTTCACCATTAAAAATTATCTTTAAAAAGAACTACCGACAAAAGTAATATTCACGGCTAGTTTAGCCTAGCCTTGATCTGGCGCTAGTCAGCTTTCCATAACATCACAATTTCTAAGAGTCAATCAGCTACATTTTATACTATTTGCGTAAAATTTACAGGGCGTCGGAAATTATACAACATCAGAAATTAATATTCTTAAAATTATTTTTGTTCTTATTTTCTTCATGACAGTCCAGTGTGGCCCAGATCTGGCGATGCTCAGCTTTCCATAATATCAAAATTTCTAATCGTCAATCAACAAAATTTTCCTTACCATTTTCAAAAAATTGCCAGGGTATCTAAAATTACTCAAAATAAAATATTATAACTATAAAAAAGTTATTCTTTTACCTTATCGTCTAGACAGGCTAGTCTGGCCCAGGGCTGGAGCTAGTCAGCCTTCAAGGGCATAAAAATTCCTAAGTGTCAATCATAAAGCTTTTCTCCGTGCATGGCCTTGGCTAGATTATCCACTATGAATCTTTGTGTTTATTCACAAAAGTGTAACTTTACAAATCCGCAAAATGCCTAAAATAATAAAAATCATACGAAGAGTCGGGAGACATCGAGCAAGGGCCACTTTTCTAAATTTACGTATGGAATTCGTAAGTGAGTAAATTAATTATAAGTAATATGCAGATGTTACGCTAGCGTAATTCTAACCTGTAATCCACGAAGCTATAAGTATATTACATTTATGAAGAGGCAAATGTATTATTATTACTCGAAGTTATTCGAAACTAATACCTGAAGCCACATAAAGTTAAGGAACTCCGAATCTGGGCAGTCACACAGATTCAAGAACTCAATTTCGAATTTTTATTAGAAAACTGAAAAAATAGTCCTAGAATAAAATGCTTGGGAATCGATATTAAACTAGGGTCAAACCTGGGTCAGGCTCGGTGATCTAGCCTGGCAATCGTTACAGGCTCTGCGGCCAGATTTAATGATTCATTGTAGCTTGACCCATGCTTGAATGCCAGATCAGGGCCTAGTTTTGCCAGAGTTTGGTACACTTAGGCCGATGACAAAATTTCCACATGCGTATGTATATTTTTATAACAATTGTAGAATTAGGATTCGACGTGTAAACACAAGACCTTCGAAATATGTACCTGATTTGACCAGACTCCTGAAAACCGAATTACCTGCGATGGCAAGGATTCATCCATTCAAACTGCCAAAAATCACTGGTTCACCAGTGATAATTCAAAATACTGATTCAACCAGTAACAATATCACTGGTTCAGTTTAAGAGAGTAAACAAAAAAACGATTGTGGTTTAGTTTTTAAGAAATCAAAAAAAAAAATTGAAATCGGTTAATGTCTTCTGTTTGGTCCTGGAATTTGAAAATTCCAAATTATTCTATTGGGTCAAAAAATTATGTCCATTTTTTTTAACATAGTTTTTGGTATTGAACAATCATAAAAAATTCGAAATACAAATAATATTCTGCCCAGTCAACAAAAATGCCCTGTTATATACGTATAACATGGAGATGGAGTGAAAATATCAGGAAAAATCGAAATATATATGTTTTAAACGTAGTGTTTTAGTTACAGTACATAGTATGATAAATAAATATGAAATATGAAATTAGATACTTATGTATTTTGACGCGCTGATTGCGAATATGATAGTAAAAATTGAAGAAAGTTTGATTTTCATGGGCAAAACCCATAAAAACCGTATAAAATCATGGGTTTTCCATTTATTTCCATAAATAATGGCAATTTCGAAAACTATTTCAGACAAAAGTTATGGATCTCATAAAAATGCACATTTTACGTTATATTAATTTTTAGCCTATGAATAACAGTTTTCAGGATATTCCAAGTTGAAGATGGAGAATCACAAACATTTAATATTTCTTAAAGTATTACTGACCTATTACAGGGGTGCCTTCCTGCACCCCATTAGACGTTGGAAAGGGGAACCTATGTGATCTACACAATTTCTGTGACCAGTCGCAGGAGTGCCTTCACGTCTCCCTCCCAGAGATGTTGCACTGAAAAAAATGGTTTAGCTGGATTTCGTCTTCTAACAAGGGGGTTAGGCTGGTGTCCGACGCCGATTTTTTTGATACTTTGCAGGTGAAAAGAGGATCCCAGACTATAAAAAAAAATGAAAATTGTGGTCAAACGTTCACATTTAGGGGTTGAAATCACCCCTTCTACATTTTTGAGTCTTTTAGTGTTTCAAGAGGTAACATTGTCCCCTAGAGTGCTTCGCCATATGACATATATGTAGTTTAAGATTTTGGACTTTTTTGCTGCAAAAATCTTGTTTTGATATTAAATTCTATTAAGAATCATCAGTGTTATTCCAAATAACCCCTAAATTACGTGTCATCCACCCCTGTAATACTATCAATGAATAAGAAATATATGTATTAATATAACACTGCTGTAAGTAAAGGATTAAAATATTTGATTTGGACAATCAATAATAATATAACTAATTTTTTGTTAACGATGTCACTTGTTCCTCTATTAATAAACCGTTGTTATGTAAAAACGATATGTGTCAGGGGAAGTGTATGTGTGTGCAATTTTTCAACGGAAATATTTACATGTCTGAACCTAAATAAAAATTCTTTAAAGAGTTCTGTTACATGTATCATCATTAAAATTGCCTGCTAAACAAAACATAAAAAAGTTTTTTAGTGGTAGTTTTTACATAACAAGGGTTTATTAATAGAAGAACAAGTGACATCGTTGACAAAAAATTAGTTATATTATTATTGATTGTCCGAACCAATTATTTTATTCCTTTACTTACAGAAATGTTATATTAATAAATATATTTCTTATTCATTGATAATATTATAGGGATGGATGACACGTAATTTAGAGGTTATTTAGAATAAAACTGATGATTCTTAATAGAATTTAATATCAAAACAAGATGTTTGCAGCAACGAAGCCCAAAATCTTAAACTACATATATGTCGTATGGCGAAGCACTCTAGGGGTAGATTTTCTAAATGATGATACTCTAGAGGGTAAGTGTTTTTACAACTCATGCTAATATTGTAATACAGCATCAATTGGAACATTTTTGTGTAAAAACAATAAACAAAAAACAATGTTACCTCTTAAAACACTAAAAGACTCAAAAATGTAGAAGGGGTGATTTCAACCCCTAAATGTGAACGTTTGCCTAAAATTTTCATATTTTTTTTCTATAGTCTGGGATCCTCTTTTCACCAGCAAAGTATAAAAAAATCGGCGGCGAACACCAACCTAACCCCCCTTGTAAGAAAATGTAGCTGCGTTACTTAAATTTCTAGCTGGGTTGTCTAAAAATCTAGCTGTTTTAGCTAATTTTCCCATCTAGAAATTGTCTAGCTCATTTATCTAGATAATTTCTAAGTGGAAAAATAAGCTAAAACAGCTAGATGTGTACGTAACCCAGCTAGAAATGTAGGTAACACAGCTATATTTTCTTAGAAGACGAAATCCAGCTGCACGTCTAGCTGGGGCAGCTAAACAACTTTTTTCAGTGTGGATAGGGCAACCTATTCGACTTACCCTATTTGTGCGACCAGTAACAGGGATGTAGATCACATAGGTTCCCCTTTGCAGCCTTTAATGGGGTGCAGGAAGGCACCCCTGTGATAGGTAACAGGAATACTTTAAGAAATATGAAATGTTTGTGACTTTCCATCTTCAACTTCGAATATCCCGAAAAAAGTTACTCATAAGCTAAAAATTAATACAAGATAAAATGTGCACTTTAATGAGATCTACAACTTTTGTCTAAACAATTTTCGATATTTCCATTATGTATGAAAATAAATGAAAAAAACCATGTTTTTAAACGTTTTTTATGGGTTTTCCCATGCAAATCAAATTTACGCGAATTTTAAATATCATATTCGTAATCAGCGCATCTATGTACAAAAGTATACGTAGTTTCAAAAAAATCGCAGGTCCCACGCTTCTGGGACTTTCACCTTTTTGGGTACAGTTACAACTTGAGTCGAGAGTGCTGTATACAGCAGTGTATAAATGGTTGCTGGATTTCAGGCAGAACTTGAGGCGAAAATTTTATTGTATTTTTCAAGCAACTATCAGTGTTTGCCACATTGCTAGTTAAAAGTAACGCGATACCGCACCGTTACCGATACTGAAAAAAGTGACGAGTTACCTTGGCGTTACTTTTTTTTATAAAAGCTTTAATACATCATTTTAAATTCCGTAAAGCTTTAGATAGTTTTGTATTTTTATATTTAAAGGTGTTTTGAAACCTAAAAATAATTATATTTCAATTTAATTAATTTAATAAATAATTTTACATGAATAATCTGCAATCTGTTTATATTTTGCATTTATTAATTCTCAATCACAAAATTCGCATCGAATTTCTGTTACTGTTATGTCGAACAATAATTTTGGTGCTAAACTTCAAGTCGCAGAATCCCTTAGCGATAAAATATGTTATTTTTCAAATGAAATAAGCGTCACGTATATATCCTATTTGAGAAAAACAAATTTTCCACGAAGTTACAAATGTTTGAATATTGAAATCCATTTCTCAAAAATCACAAATTTTGTCTTCAAAATTAAATTCTACAGTTTTTTTACCCAATTTAAATATTAGAGCTTTCTTCACGGGTTCTGATGAGTTTAACTGATAAGCTGCCTTTCTTATGTTGGCAGACATTTTTTTAAATATTGTAAAATATGAAAAAGATGGGGTTATGCGGAAAATCTGCTGTATTTTTGTATTCGAATTTGGAAAATATGAAAAGAAGATCTGCTGGAAAGCTCACCTTTTTTATTACTTGCAGTATTTAAAAAAAAGTTTTTGCTTGAGGTAGGCATCCAAATCAACTTTATGTGGGGTAAACCATTTTTTTTAGTACCATTTAAGACGTGCAAAAAAATTCTCCTGACCACAAAAATGACTTAGTCCGCATAAAACTTACAGGATCAGTTCCTCACAGAAGGCCAGATTTAAAAAAAAAATGATACAATATAAGTGTATCTTTTTGTGAAAATCAACTTTTTATATTTTCAAACAAAATTGTCGCCACTTTCTTAATTTTGAACTAATATAATGAAAATATGTTTCCTGATTAGTTATCATGACATATAATTTATTATAAATACCATTCACAAATTTTTGAAAGTTACGTACATTAACATACGTTACTTTGTATTACATTTACCGAACAATTATAAAGCATTAACGTCACTGTTAGAAAAATCTGTATTAAATTTAATACAAATGTATATGAAGTCATTTGCATACACGGTAGTTGAAATTTAATATACATTAAAATATGAATAGCTGTACACTTTATATTAAATTTAATATACAGGTCGATATAGCAGCGTGCTTGAAAACGCATAGTGCTTTTATTTCTTTAAATTTTATCAAATATTCGGAATTGAAGTAATAACCTAGAATTCGTAAATTGAATTGTTTTTATGATTAATGTGCAACGTATATGTGGAACTCTTTCCAAAATTTGCCCTGAATGGTAGAAATTTAATGTGAGTAAAGTTGATTGTAGGTTAGATCTGTCATTCATTTACGTAATGGAACTTTTCGACCTAATATCCATTTTTATTTTTGATTAATTGTAAGAAGGTATCATGTTTAATTATTAAGAATCAAACATTACTGCTAATTTAATTTTGATTTTGTGTAAAATGAATACATTCGTGATAATCGCTCAGATAACTGAGCGATTATCACGAATGTATATGAAATTTAATAAACACGTACCTAAATAGCGATTTCATATGCTTGAGATATGAATTTTAATATACATTGGTATTTTAAATTTAATACTATTTTTAACAGTGGTTAGCATTACTTTTTAAAATAAGTAACGCGTGACAGTTACCGTTACTAAAAAAATCTGCTAACGCAAAAAGTTTCTATACCGGTTGGACATTGAAAATCAGCTGGATTTAAAATCCTAGCTGCTCCCTTTTGCGAGTTTTGCGCATTTTTAGATTGTTACATAACAACCTGTACTACAAAGCTTGTGTAATCGAATTTATTAAGTACAACACTTTTTCAAGTTTACCTTTTTTCCAAAATATATCGAAAATAAGTTTTTGTGTGGCTTATTTTTTACACTTTGAAAATTTAGTGACCACTTTTGACCAAGTACAGTACCAACGACGAGTACGTAGCGGCTGCATGGTCCCATTTTGTATTTTTTTTTTTTTTAACTTTTGTTGTATTTTTTATATATTATATATTGAATGGTATACATAATAAATTATATATTTAATAGTATGCACTGTTAAAAATCTTATGAATTGTAATACACGTTAATACATGAAGTGCATTTGAAAATTAATGTACTTGTAAATTAAAATTAATTTAATACACATTTATATTAAACTCATTTACTATGTATACCAAAATTAATATATTTGTATATGAAAACTGAAACAATACGCATGTGTATTAAACCTAAGCGTTATAGCGCATGCTTCGCGCAACGCTGCCGACCCCGACATGTCAGCTGATGCCAGCCGTCAAGCAATTCGCAGGTTGGAAACGGTGAGTGTTTCCAGTCGCCCGTCATTTCAATATTTTCCTGAAATACTGTCATTCAGATTTCGCGTCCGATGCTCTTGACCACTTAGCTACGGAGAATCGAGATAATTTTCTTCACAGTCCCTACAAGTAGCATGTCGACGTCATTCCTTATACTTGTAAGATTATAGCACTTAAACAGATAGGTTTAAATTAAATTTTTTTGCTGTTAATTTTCTTGACCAGAGTAATACGTAATAATTATTAATTATTACTATTAATAATTATTACGTATTACCCTGGTCAAGAAAATTAACATAAATAAAATGTAATTTATACCCAAAAAGAGCTAAATTATAGTTAATATACATGTGTATTAAAAAATCATTTACTTTGTTGTAAAATTATTACAGATGTGTATAAAACTCAATGCACATGTTTATAAAAATGACTACACATAGTATTAAATTTAATACACATGTGTATTAAATTTCAGATGTGTATTTGACCTTTCAAATTTGGTGGTATCTCTTAGTTATAGCAGGGAAGGAATAAGGAATAATAACAAATTGCACGTTGAATTTATTTGAGAAGAAGTATTTTATTCAATCGGTCTGTTCGAATCGAGACCAGTCAAAAGACTGAGAAAGGCATGGCTCCCTATGACACATTCTCCATGCCACCAGGAATGTTCATATAAACATTCTGGAGAATAAGTCGATCATAATAATTCTAAGAAACACATCTATGTACTACGCAGTGTTAATTAACTTGAATTATTTTTGCTTATTCCAATACTCCCACTCAAAAATAATCTATAAAGATTAACATAAAAACTTATATTTTATTTCTGGGGATTTAACTGGTCTATTATTATTATTATTGATTGGGAAAACCCCAGAAGAAAAACCCAATTAGACCATTATCCATGATATTATAGTATATATGCATTTCTATAATATATGCATTTGTATATATTTTTATTTCTCTTATAAGGATATTGAGAAATTAGAATTCTTCCAAACCAATTTGTTGACGGAAGTTTAAAAATTGTAAGGCTGGTAGTGGTTTTGTAAAATTATCCGCCAGTTGTTTACCTGTGGAAATATATTCAAGTGTTACTTCTTTTTGTTCAATTTTTTCCCTTGAAAAATGATATTTAACATCTATATGTTTTGATCGTTTATGATCAGTTGAATTATTTGCAATTGCAATGCACCCGTTATTATCTTCAAATATAGTTATTGGTTGTAATATTTCTAATTTTATACTAGCCAAAAGAGATTTTAACCAACAGGCTTCTTTAACCCCTTCGAAAAGTGCCATGTACTCAGCTTCCGTAGATGACGTCGCAACTGAGTTTTGTCTTTTGCTATTCCAACAAATTGTATTTTGATCAAATAATTTAAATATATACCCAGTTGTACTCTTGCGATCAAGCTCATTACAACACCAATCAGAATCTACCTATCCAATTAAGACGTTTTTGAAATAATTTCTTTTATAAACCAATCGGAGTTTCAGTGATCCTTTAATGTATCGGAGGGTTCTCTTTAAATATAGCCAAAGTTCTCTATTGTTTTTAGTTTGAAATCTGCTTAGTAAGTTAACAACTATACATAATTCTGGACGTGTACATAACATTGCATACATTAAAAAACCGATGAGATTTTTACAAGGTGCATCATAATATTCTTCAGAATTTAAGGCTTCATAATTTAATTTCGTCGGCAAAGGAGTACTAATAGCATTACAATCACTCATGTTAAATTTTCGAAGTACAGATAGCAAATATGAACTCTGATCTAAACAGATTATATTACCATTTCTTTCTATGTTTATACCCAAGAAAAACTTTAACTCTTGCATGTCTACCATCGAGAATCGACTCATTAAATACTGTTTAACGTTTTTCATTGTGTTTATATCAAGTGTAATAATTAGAAGATCATCAACATAGAGCAATATATAGATATTTCTAGTGACATCACCTTTATCAAGTATATACAAACATCGATCAACTAAGGAATTTTTGAAACCCTTTTGTTTAAGTACGTGATCAAATTGTTGAAACCAACATCTAGCAGATTGCTTTAAACCATATATTGCTCTGTTTAATTTACATACTTAATCTTCTTTTGCTTCAAACCCTTCTGGTATACGCATATAAATTTCCTCTTTTAATAAACCGTTAAGAAAAGCCGTTTTAACATCCATTTGATGGATTAATAATCCATTTTGATTCGCGAAAGCTATAATTATTCGAAAAGTGGTAATCCATGCCACTGGCGCAAATGTTTCATCATAATCTAACAAATATTGTTGACTAAATTCCTTCGCTACCACCCTCGCTTTGTATTTAGTTAGATTTCCATGGATATCATTTTTAATAACAAATACCCATCTACAGCCTACAATATTTTTATCATTTGGACGAGGCACTATTTCCCATGTATTATTTTTTTAAAAAGAATCAATTTCTTCTTTTATTGCTTTCTCCCACTGAATTTTATCATTACGGTTTTCTATTTCCTGATATGACTTGGGAATTTCACAAATTATTGACTGTGCACATAAATAGGAACTATGCTCTTCATTATAAGAAATATTAGGCATATTTTTAATTCGTGCACTCCGTCTTAATTTGTTTTCATCTAAATCAGTTTGAGAGTTTTCGCCTGTATTTGGCATTTTACTAACTTCATCTGTTTTAGTATCAGATTTGTTAATATTACTCTCTTTATTGTTACTGACTTCTATTCTACTGATTTCTAAATTTTTATCAGTTTTCTGTCTTTTTGAATTTGAATTTTCATTTTCAATACCGCTGATGTGTACAGGAGGTCGTGAAGATTTAAAATTAAATTCATCAAAGATAACATCACGAGCTATAATAAATTTACCTGTTTCGACATTTACTACCTTATAGCCATTTTGTTCGTAACCCACAAGTATACCTTTGAATGACTTTTTATCAAACTTATCTTTTTTGGTTTTGTCAAGAATGTAAGCTGTACTACCAAAAATTTTTAAATTGCTTAATCTTGGTTTTTTACTATGCCAAAGTTCGTACGGAGTTTTATTTGGTAAAATGGCTTTTGTAGGCGTTAGATTTAGCAAATAATTTGCAGTCAGAATTGCCTCCCCCACAACTCTTTGCCTAAATCTGCACCATGTATCATGGCACGGGCCTTTTCTACTAATGTCCTGTTCATACGTTCGGCTACCGCATTCTGTTGAGTGGTATGCGGTACAGTTAAATGATATTGTATTCCCTTCTGTACACAAAAAGCTTTAAATTCATTCGACAGATATTGATTTCCGTTGTCACAATATAAATAAGCAATTTTCAAATTGAAATGTGCTTCGCTTTTATTAAAAAATCTTGAAATACTTGAAATACTTCAGATTTATAATGAAGCAAATAAACAACCGTATAATGAGTAAACTCATAAATAAATGTCACAAAATAATTTTTGTCATTAATAGATGGAGGTTTAATTGGCCCACATACATCTGTATGAATAACAAATAATGGCCTTGTAACATGA
>CAKNWU010324873.1:0-15527 GCA_932072015.1 Andricus quercustozae
ATTTAGGACAATGTTGCATATTGTTTTCTCACCTTTTCCTTCAAACACCATTACCTTTGTTTTATTTACGTTAATTTTGAGGCCCATGTTCTTCATGCTCGTATTAAGTTTGTACAACATTCTTGCTCCAATAAATTCTCAACTGTACGTGATCTGTGAATAAGATGTGCCATCCAAAATAGTGTTATTTATTATAAAACCCCTTCATTGCTAAGTGGGAATATGGAGTGATGTGACGCCTGTGACAGAAATGTCAAAAACAAATGTTTTTTAGGTGATGCCATGAGGTAACGCAATCCACCATTGCTGATGGCGTCATAAATTCATCCGGTGGTCCGCGCGGATCGGATCGGTAGCATGTACCGATCCTTCTGTAATGTTCACTGCACCACTATTGTAATCTCGGTTTAGTGAATTTTACATATCTTACAGTATTTAATACTAGGGAATAAAGGTTTGATTTACTCAAGGATTTCCGTTAAATTCACCTTAACTTCACTGTGACGTTTACGAAATGCTAAGTGATTTTGACATTTTCACACCCTCATTAAGAAAAGTTTTTACTGTTACGGTTACAAGAAACACTTCACATTTCTTGATAAGTAAATATAATATTTATTTTTTCTGTGTGTGTTTTGTAAATCTGAACTAGTGGAAACAGGCTGACGAAGCTTTTTTATTAAACTATTTTTATTGCGTTAATAACAATAAACATAATAAAATATAATTACGATTTATTTGAATATTTTCTTTCACTTCAAACAATTTTAGTACAGCGGCATGTAATTAATGTTGGAAATTAGGAGAATCCACGACTTTAATTACTTCTCTGGAATTCATCATAAGTACAGACAGTCCTATTTTATAATAATTTAAAGGTTCTCTTATAAATTTATGAGAGAAGTAGCATTACGTCTAGATTAAATTTACTATGCACGACACTTAGTATAGTAAGTCGATTTCTATAGGACATTGAGTTATTTCTGAAATGGAATTTCTGATTTGATAATGTAATGTAATTAGTATTGCTATCCAATCACTCTTGGAAAAAATTGTGTTTTTGAATTATAATAAGCCGTAAAAATACTTTATTAACTTGTAAAACTTTCTTTAAATCGCCACGTTGGCCGAAAATTTGTCATTGTTGAATGTTCCCAAATTGCATACTGAACATGCCAAAACTTGCGATCAGTATTCATTTCAACACGCGGGCCCCCTCTATGGCGATTTTGCATTAGGTTGTTTTTATTTTTTGAACTTAAAATACATTTTCTCCCAGAAGCTAGTTTTATTTCAATGGCCAAAATCTTCAGATTTTAACCAAATTGGATAATATTTACCCCTCGCACACACCCCGTTGAGTTTCGCGTACACTCAGAAAAAAAATTTTCTTCAACCAAACAAACTGTTTTCTTGGATCTACATGAAAATTTGGTTGAATTAAACGAAGTTTTGTTGATTCAGCAGAATATTTGTTTGGCCCAAACAAATGTGTTGGTTGAATCAACTAAGTACTCCATCTACTAAATGATTTTGTTACAACAACCAAAAAATTTGGTTGGCTCAACTAAATATTTTGTTATGCACATAATAACCATATTATATGGTTGCACCAATAAAAAATGTCTTGATTCAACCAATTATTTTACTAATTGTATGATTAACGTGGGAAAAAATATGAAAAAGTGAAAAATTCACCTAAATTTCACAGTTTTTGTCGAATTCTTCTATATACAGTGTACATAGAAGTAACCTTCTTTTAAATCCAAAGAAGTGTATAAATAAATTTTTTCAAAATTTTCAAAATGCTGCACCCATAAAAGATGACCAAACATGGTATTTTTGAAGGAAAGCATCTTAAAATTGACAAGAGGAGTAAGTTTATTTGCAGAAACTAGACAATAGCCAGTGACCTCCGCGGAAATAACACAAAAATCCAAGATGGTGGCTCGTAAAATCTAAAAAAAATGTTTAATATCTCCATTTTTCAACCGAATCCTCTCAAAGTTGGCAAGCTAAGCAAATTTATTTTCAGAAACTGTACAGCAGTGCGTGGCAGTCAAAATTTTGAAAAATTCCAAAATCACCGGCCTACTGAACAGTTTATAAAGATAAATTTGCTTATCCGGCCAGGTTTGAAAGGCTGAGTTTGAAAAATGGTAAACTTAATCATTTATGTTAAATTCGAACTAACCGCCATTTTGGATTTTTTCTAAATATTTAATTTTTAATGCCAGCACTTGCTTTATAGCTAATAAAAAGATTTTTCCACGAAATTTAGGTCCCGTTTATTGAAAGCTATAGAAAATAACATTTTTGGTCATCCTATTGAACATTTTGATTTTTACTCTACACTAGTTTTTTCGAGTTTGAAAAAGTTATGTGAGCTTTGCATTTTTTTTATATTTTCCCTATGTTAATATTACGGAAAACATCAAGAGGTGTGTGCTGGATGTGAAATTTCAAACGATTTGGCTCCAATTTGGAACACATAATTTTGTTGACCATTGGACCGAAACGCGCTCCTGGGAGTAAGAGAATTTTCAAGAAAAAAAATTAACAACATGTGTGCAACTTAAGAACTTGATCTATGACCAGTTGACCAGTTTCATCGGTGCAGGCCACTTAACTTTTTTGTTGGGTGTGACCAGTTTTGAATTGCTACAGGCATGACCATAATTTATTAATAGGGAGCGTGGTTATAAACTGTTGAAAATGGACCTTGTCATCAACAATTTTTGATGAAATTTTGAAATGCAAAGAACAATTATTTGAATTTCTGCGTATATTTAAAAATCTAGTTGATATATAATAACAATCCACAACGCTTTTCACTGACTTAAATAGTTTCAGTAACTAATGCTATTCAATTGTGGCAAATTCGTTTAGTAATTCAGATTTACTTCCCATTACCCTCTTATTGTTAAGACAAACAATCTCAATATTGCCTCATTATTAAAATAGCTTCTCATTATCGTCTGTGATTTCGGTATGAATCGATAAATTCGCGTAGAATCGCTTATAGAGAAGCGTACAATTTTATCGAGCTTCATAATGACCAGCTAGTATCATACAAGAGTTGGGCGAACGAGAGGTTGAGTGCAGGAGGCAAAAGCGTGTTACAACGCGCAAAGGTGTGTTCAATGGCGGTTGCTTTGTGGGAGGTTTTAGGGTTTGGGGTTGCAGAAAGGGGGATCGACCAGCATTGGTTCCCGGATTGGTCGAGCAACGGGAAATCTCAGGGGCAGAATTCTAATTAAAGGAAGGATCTCGACTGAGGAAATTAGCCTGAATTTGTCGGTCGAACGGGACCAGCATGGCCCCCGTGTCGGTGCCAGCGCTAATTAAACGCTATCAATGAACGTAACACCGGCGCTAACGCATACGGTAATGCTGGCCTTAACGTTTCCTGCGAAGCGTGTAATCCCGTTTACTGAAACACCCCGCTTTCTCGATAGTTATCGGAGTTGTCGGCGAACGTCGACAGGACGCGAGGAAACGTGTTGGAATGACGATGATAAAGGCCTGGGTTTTCACGGGAATGGGAGGTACAACTACCAGTAGTCGAAGTGTGCTTTCTTGTACAAAGAAAAAAAAACTGATGCAAAAAAAATGAAAAAAGAAGACCAGAAACCTTACAAATAATGCTAGAAAATATCAAAGGAGAAAGTCTAGAAATAAAGTGTAATAGGATATTTAAGTGAAATGTAAGCTAAAATAGGGGTGATTTGTATAAAGGAAATCATAATTGGATCCGCTTGCTTATTATTCTGGAAAAAATATACTAATTCAAATTTAAAAAAGTAATAATCAATATTCTCGAATCTATGCTAACAAAAGAGTGCAGAAAAAGAATTTGAATACAAGCAAGCATAAGAGCTTAATATATATGAAAACTTTTTTCAAGGCAACTCCATATTGGAAATATAAATCAACATTATAACCACAAATTGTACAAAATAGATAAATTCTCCAATCTACACTACCGTCGGAAATTGTTGGTACGACCAGTGCGAGTACTATTCAAGATCACTGCTGACTTTGAAACGTGACTTCTCGTACAAAAAAGGAGCGAGGAACTTTTTTGTTTTTAATGTTTGGAAAGCTTATTAAATTTCGCGTCGAAGGACCTCTAATAGAGATATTTTTAAACTTAGATATCTTTTTATATCTTTATCATACTAGTACATAAATATTCTCTAATACCATTTCATTTTTATAATAGTATAGAGATGCTCTTCCTAAATCCCTCAAATAAGACCTTTAAAATCGCAGGATCTATCACGTCATTTACTTCTTCTCTAAATACCCGGACACCTTGAGTAAGTCTCAAAATACTGATCAATTAAAGATAACGCGAGAACATAAATAAAGCGAAGGAGACTTGATCCTATTATTCGTATCGCACTCGAGATGATCAGGGTAACGGGGACGCTTTCCGGGTAAGTTGGATCACACGGTATTTTAATTCAAAATTAGATTATGCGCGCCCCAGTGCCATCAACTGCTAATCCATTTTCGTGCCTAATCCCATTGGCCTTCACTGTAGATTCAGACTTCAAGCTCGCGAATAGAGTGTGGGGGAAACTACCCTTCTCTGTTTTTCCATTCAAAAGAAAAGGAAGAAGAAGAAGCAGGAGAAGAGAAAAAGATGGAGAAGATGTTGGAAGGGCAGAGGTCGACTGACAGTCGGGGTCAATTGGATTGTGCCAAGTTTGTTCACAAGAAGGCGTCCAGGCTCATCCTGTCGTTCCTCTTGCTCTCGCGGTCCAGTTTGGGGACCAAGGCGGTGGAAACGTCGAACTAACTACATTAGACATCCTAATGCCGGTAATGGATTTCAGAAGATGGTTAGCCAATCTCTTTTTCCCCCTTTCGTCGCAAATATCCGAATTACTTCCTACACCTAAACTTTTCTTTCGGCTTCGACCATTCGTGCCGAAAAGGGTGCAGAGATCAAATTACAGCTTCTAGTTTTCCTCTTGATATTCTCTCAATTATGCACTGATTCAGGCATGTTAGCTTTTGATTATTTTTGTAAATTAAGATCAGGACTTTAATTACTTCAGGGTATTAACCATAATAACAAAGCGTATTTTCTAACAGACTGTACTCTGTTATTTGGTACTATAGAAAGTTTTAAGTACATTATGCTTTTACGCAAAAGATCGATTCTGTAACAATTCATGTATTTCCGAGAGTATTTTAAATGACTTCTAACAAATTTATGAGAGGTTTTCTTCACTAAATTAAATTTACGATGAGAAATACTTTGTAAGATATTGCTTGTAAAAGTGAATTTTATGTTATACAAGAACGGTAACTTTCATATAATAGCGTAAAAATAATATTTAAAAATAGTGTATAGCTTTGTGTGTTACAGATCTGAAATTACATTACTTCATGACTGCCGTGCAAATGAAATGAAGGGTATCTGCAGTTTGGATACGTCATATGTCACTTTTACGATTATTTAAAATGGGAGTCAAATTGCCTTAATTCTCGTAGTTTTTATCAACATTCATTATGCATATTTATTGCAAAATGGATATTCAATAAACGCCATCAGAATCAAGGACATTTGAGTCCTAATTTTAAAGATTCTTGAAAATGACAGATAACTTATCTTAACTGCAGGCATGCTTTATTTTATTTGCACGGCAGATGAATTCTCTATATTTATGTAACTTGAAGTCGATATAGAATGTAATAATCGATGAATGCTATATATTCCATGTACTGGTGAAGATGGAATACAAAGAATTCCGTAGAGTCATAAACGCGTAACCTATGCTTGAAACCAGCTTGGAATCTGAACGCTTCCGACGTGCTTTAAGATTTATCCGAATGAAACTATCCACGATTCAATTTCGCCTTCTGACTTATCTCTGCGGAATCATTCCCTGGAGGACTTTGTTGCCATCCCAAGAAGACGTATGTATTTTAAAGTGAAAATGGTTTTACGGCACTAGAAATACACACAAATTGTGCTTTCGGTATATTTAAGTATCTGAAAAGTGTAAATATGAACCAGGATTTCAACATTTTAGGATGAAAGATATTTCTAGAATAGGGTTGCACCATGATTGTAGAATTATTTTATATTGTCAATACTATCGAATAAAAGAAGACCTTTAAAGAATACTTCTTCACATTTTGATCCAAATGTTTTCCTCTATAAGACACATTCTTAGTAGATATATCTAAAATCACAATAAAAAATGAGCAAAGAAAAAAAAGATACAATGAAATATATGGATATGCTTAACAGTAGACGAAAACTTGCAGTATTAGTTTCCAAAGTTTGAATTCTCTTTCAAGTTGGATTTTGAGCTTGGTTCACTCAAGCAAAAGCTTTCTTTAACGTCCATTTCATCTACCTATTTTTATTTTTAACTTGGAATATGTCCTGGCTTGCTAAGGGTTTTACTGCCATGGGCAAGTTTAAAATCGGTTAAAAATTCAAAATTTCTAATTTTTTTTGGGTAACACATTGATACAATTGCATAGGATTGAAATAATAATTTTTTTTTCAATTTGGATTGTGTCCTGGCTGATAAAACGTCCGGACGGGTCACAAATCGGTTAAAAATTGAAATTTTGTAACTTGTTTTGGGTTCACAAATTTCACACTAGCTAAGGCTATTAAGACATTTTTTTAAACTTAGATTATTTTCTAGCTTGCGAAACATTGCAAGTAATCGGGCCGGCTAAAAATCAGATCAAAATTGTAACTTTAAAATTTGTTTTGGGGTTACAAATTAATCAAAATTCCGACGATTAAAATGACGTATTTCTTTGTTTAATTTAGATTATGCCCAGGCTGATGATTGTTTCACTGGTCCGGACCGATTTAGAAAACGTTAAAAATTGAACATTTGTAATTTTTGTTGAGGTTAAAAATATATACAAATTCGGACGATTAAAGCGATCTATTTGTTTGTTTAATTTTTATTATTTCGTGGATGGTGAAATGTTTCACTGATCTGGACCAATTACAAATCGGATAAAAAATGAAGTTTTTTAATTTGTTTTGAAATTAAAAATTCATAATAATTCAGACGATTAAAAAGACCTATTTCTTTGTTTAACCCTTAAATGACACTGGGGGTCCAAAAGACCCCAGACCTTTTTCAAGGTTCCATGAAAACTCGATAAATGATCTTTTTCAATGATTTTGTTCGCCATTAACAAATTAAAATCCTGCAACTATGAGGCATTATTACAGTAAAAAAAGTTTTGAAATATATGGAAAAAAAGTTTCAGATCAAAATGTTAATAACTTGCAGAATTATTACATATCTTCTGAGCTGGGGTCCAACGGCCCCATGTGTCATCTACGTGATTATTTGGAGGTGTGTCATTTAAGGGTTAATTTGGATTATGCCCTGGCTCGCAAAACGTTTCACTGGAAAGACCTCTGGAAATCCTATTTCTGCTATGATACCAATCCTAATTTGGTGTTACAAATTCAGACAAATCACGTTTAGTTAAAAAGTATTTTGTTTTCACCAAGTGTAGAGTCTGGCTGTTGAAATGGATATCTTTCTTCCTCCATATATCTCTTTCTCTATATTGTTCTGTCTTTCAAGTTTTATCGTCATCCAACATGACTAAAAGTTAAAGTTGGTTCTGTATGTGCTGAGCCATTCGCCTTTTCTTTGCCTTTCTTCTATTCTCCTTCTATTCACCAAAAGATTAAAATGGCCCGTCCTAAAAACAAGCAAACTACTTCGACCCAGACTGACCCGTCCTGTTTACACGGGACGTTAATTTAACCCGACCCAGCAGCACTCGGGGCCAATGCTCTCAACTTGTCTATGCCGCTCTGCACTTTCCTTTAAACTCGAGAGAAAATTTTCACAAGATTAACGGCTCGGGAAGGTTGGATTATAAAATTTCTACTGTATATTATACGTCGCGAGGCGTTACACTGCATTGTGATATATTCCTAGCCAAAATGAAATGACAAAGTGTTCTTAGTTTCTGAAAAGACGCTTCACCCAGCGTCACGAGAGGAAGTTCATTTAGATTAAAGACCTATCTTAGCAGACAAGTTTCAGAATTTATATCTCGGAAGTGGTACTTGCATACTTGTCCGTTCGCATATAAGGGATTCTGATCATACATTATTTTTACTTTATTATTTAAAACTATTTACATCAATGGATAGATTAGTTCTATCATTAATTAATTAAAATAATTTAACACTTATTCAGGTTGTATGCAAAATTACATGGGCATTAAATCAAGGTGACTACTCATATCTCAAAAGCAAATTTCTGGGGTTCGATTACTTTAACGTCACTTCACTGAATGTGGAAGTGAGATCAAGTCAAGTTACGTAATCGTTGATCGTTTCCCGTTCTTTATCGGGGTTAAAAGATTTTAACCCGACTTTTTCAATTTTAAGTAGGGGAAAGTCGGTACGTTCGGGACACTGATATTTTGAAATAATATCATCAAAAGGGAATACTAATATAAAAATTATTGTACACGTCTTAATAATGTAGTTTTTGATAGTATCATTTATTTACTTCAAACGGCATGTCTTGTACGCATGGAACATACGTTTGGGACACTGGATAAAAAACATAGAAACATAGTATTTTTAATGGATATTGAGGTTTCGGTACTTAAATATATAAAATAGAATCTTATGATGTAGTTCTTTCGTCGATTTTGATTAAGAGTCAAAACATATTTATTTTTATTTATTTAATTTTTAGTTATTTTCACATCCAGAAATTAGCTGCTTCAAATTAATTTAATAAATCATTCTACTCGCCATTAGAGGTATTAATTCATGAAATTACTTGCACTAGTTTAAAAACTTACAAAAATGCATTTTTAGGGGTTTTGATGGTAAATTAATTAATTTGTATTAAACTGATATTAATTACATTTATTAATAAATTTGTTGTAGTAAATTGTAAATACATTTGCCTGCAGACGAAGCATGAAAACGATAATATAGTGAAGGTTATATTTTTTATTAGATGTTATAATATTATTTATAATATTTGCTATTACAAAAATAGACCAAATGATAAAACATTATCTATAAAATTTTGAATACGTCATATTTTTTATCTAACAAATGAAAGCTGTCATGGACCTTAGAGAATAGGTTAAATAAACGATTGAGATCCTGTCCAACACATGCCGCAAAATATTGTCCCAAGCGTACTCAGATATTATTAATTCTTAAATTTCATACAAATCTTTTTTTATAAAAAAAAGCTCAGCAAGATTTTTTTAAATACTTGAACTGCATTATAAAACCCAAAATCCATGCGATATAAAAGTCTAAAAAACAGAAAGCACTGAAATATCGAAAACGCAAATTTTTACATTCAGACTTGCAAATATTATTTTTATGAGTTTTAAGTAATCCAAAATTCCTTTCTTATTGAAACTTTCGACAGAGTTAACTGGAGTCGAAGGAAGCGTATTTGAACAAAAAAACAAAAGCTTGTACTTGATTTTATACTTTTAAACTGACTTCCCGCAGAGGTAAAAATGAATTGAACTGTAGCTACAACTATACCTATAACTGAATCCTGTATGGGTAAATAGTTTAAAATTTGAAGCGTTAAAAATTAAATTATTTGAAACTGAAACCGTTAGAAATATTTCCTGATATCAAAAATTGTCCAACTTCAGGATAAAATCCTTAATAGTCAAATTTAAATTTAAATGAAATTAAACTGTAAATTTTTTAATTTCTAGCTTTCCGGCCAAAAAATAAATAATAATGAAATACATTTTTCGAATTTAGACCTTAAAAATGAAACCTTTCCAGAAAAAGGCATTGAAATTTTTATTATTTCGAATTCGAAAATATTCCAAAACAAAAATTTGAAAAAGGAATGGTAATTTTTTAAAGATGGAACAAAATTGGAATTACAAATAATTTGGATCAGAAATATGAAATTAATTAATTCTATCAAACGATCTTTTGTAAGCTGTGACAGGTGCACATCTACAATAATTGATGATAAATCACTCGAAAAGGAAACATAAGTTTCCGGAGAGAAAACTGTATGACTCATGAGAACTGTGACTTGAAAAGAATTGGTTTTCCTGATCTTAATTCATCTGCCATCGCAATCGATCGTTCATACCTTGACTGAGTCCACCATCAACCAAGTTTATCACAAATCATCTTGACTTGTCACCATTCCCTATTATATAGAACATAAATATAAATTAAGGGGATTATTTTCAATACGCGGGTATAACTGAATCGCTGCATCTACTTGCAAAATAATGTTCAGGATTTTTCTTCTTGTAACCAAAATCATCCTCGTTTCTACTGAAAAGCTAACAGATATTTTAATTCTAAAGTTTATAAAGATTTTTGTTGGAAATATTTCATAGCAAAGAAGCTGTTCATGGCTTGCTTGCTTTATTAAATGTACTTCAAGGTGTAAGCCATAAAATCAGAGAATAATGCAATTATAAATCATCTAGCTTGATAACTTGTTCTAATTATATTCTTATAACAAAAAGCTGTTTCCAGGGAGCAGCAAGAAAATTATAAGACGGAAGATCAAGCAGACCTCCTCACCCTTTAAGCGGTTCCTTTAACTTGGTTTTCTGGTGTTCTATATATGTTAACTTTATAAACTTGTTAAAGAGCCTCGCTCGGTTGCCGAAGTTTCGTGCAGTTTTTCCTAATTTATCAAGTTTACGAGGAGAATTAAAAAGACTTCTGGATGTTGTCGAAGTCAAATTATCAGTAACGAATATCGGGAGGTAAAAATTTTACAGCTAAAGGAGCACAAATAATCATCTTTGGCTCTAATAATCTTTAATCTTTCTACCGTTAGAAACTTTTATGAATATAAAAAGTACTCTTACTAAAATAAAGCTCACAATTATAAATAATATTTCCCTATATACTATATTATCAATTAGTTCAAATTTGCCAAGCCTATATTAATTTATCTTCGAAATTATACCCTTGGTGCCAAGAAATTGTTTTACGGAAAACGTTAATCTTTTTCAATATTCGCTTGAAGTTAAACTGGAATTTTACATTTCCACTTTTTTATCAATAATGTACATGGTCCAATTTGTGAAACAATTTCCTACAATGGAAGCTAAAAATCTCTGAAAGTGGTTACGAGACCATCAGTTTCCGAAAGAATTTTTTTATTAAAGCGAATTGGATATTCTTACCACTCTTTACAGCAACTAAAAGCGTTTGTGCGTTACTGCTCTATTTCAATAAAAATTTTGATTCTAATATCTACGAGAATTTCAAAAGTAGACCTGCAATCAATTATTATTTATTGATCTTTCAGAGAATTTGGTTCAGAGTTATATATCCATCACTGGGAATTTACCAACGACAAGGTCAAGATAGAATAAGGGTTGAATCCTCTTCAGTCTTTGCTCATTCCGTGTTCCAACCGCAGACTTACCGCTGTGAAATTTTAGCTCTTTGACCGTGAAAAGGGATTTCCGTTCTCTTGTTTCCTCAGAAAAGGGATAGTGCTGATTTCATCGATTCAAGATGAAACATGCCAAGACTGATCATCCATTTATGTACCAGATTAGATTTCGTGCTCACCGTCTGTCTCATTCTGATTGCCATCATCAATGTGGATAAATTATAGTACCTGCTTTGATAGCATAAGCTCTTTATCAAATTGGTATGCACTTAGACTTCCGCGAAAAACAAGTTAGATTAAAAAATTACCCTTAACGTTTTTCATCGAAGCTCTAGCCCAATTTCCCACGAGATGCGATAAAACGAGTTTTTCTATGGATAGGAAGCTGGAGAATTCATTTAATTAATTTTACGGAGTCGGGAATTAATTGTGGTTTCCATCTCTACTTGGTGCTAATGTCGTATGTTTACTAGGCACTGACCATTTTCCGTGAAACTAGCCAATCAGGTATAGGGCTAGGACTAGTATTACGGATTTTTCCGTAACGTTAGCCCTGAGAATATATTTGCCGATTTAATCGTCTCCCATTTGACCCCAAGGAAAAAATTGGTTTGCCGAAGAGCAGAATATCGGGGTGAAAAGTCGGTTACTACGTCGAAGGTCAGATCCCGAGAGAGAAAGAAAGCTTGGTTTGTCTTATAGCCATTTTTTCAATCCTCCTGAGGAGTTTTACTGGATTCAAACCAAGAAACTTCTTATCCGAGATTGTCACCGTTTATCTTTAAATAATGAACAATTTATCCTCAGACTTACGACTATTCACAAATTTTAATTTAAAAGATTATATTTTAATCTAAACTGGCATATTTAAAAAAATAAAACTCACACTATTATTCCTTCTATTTCTAATTAATGGGACTGATAATATATCATGAAATCATTAAATTTCACAGCTCTCTTCTGTATATTTCTTTAATGTAGATTTTCTCACGAGTATCCTACATAAATATTGTACGCGCATGTTTACATCAATATAGGTCAACTTTAAATTGCAAATTTATACGGGGCCTCTTCTGAGTTTCGAAAGTCCAGCTCCTTTGATCAGTTCGCTCGACATTTTTCGCCCGAGTTTGCACACTTTGAAGCAAAACTCGACGATGAGTTCGAAGTAATTTACACATTTTAAAACAAAATAAATCGGAAAATATATTGCAAAAAACTATTTTTCATCCTTCAAAGGCGTTAGTCTAGCTAATTGCAACTTACACGCAAAAATTAGCTAGACTTTTCTGAGTGAAAATGAATTAATTTGTCTCTCACTTTGTCCAGAATGAACTTCAACCGATAAATAGTAACGTCCAGAGTTTCAAGCCTAATTAAATATTTTGATCAGATATATGATGAAAAGGAATATAATTTTCTACGGAGTAATTCGTTAAAAAAAATACATTTTCAAATCAAACTGATGCGATTTTCGTGAGTACAATTATTTTTATCTCTATTTCTGACCCGTTCACTTTGTTGTCACTCTGAAAACCTGTCCTCTCTAGTGTTTGTGTCTACAGACTTTCGAGCGGAAACGTTGCAAATTTTAAATACTATTTCGGTTCGTGAATTTGTTTTCACTCACTCTGCTTTTAGGCAGATTTTTCATATTTTTTTATTAGTTGTCCGGTGTGTCAATTTAGTATCGACAACATTTCGCTTGACTTTTTTGTGGACAGAAAAACTGAATGATAATTTTAAAAATGTTTGTTAATAATTTTAATTCTTCTTATTATAGACAAAAAATACTTACGCATTTGGTGTAATGAAGATTTTGAATATACTGACCTGCAACAAAAAATGTATTCTTACAAAACATAATAATGAAACGGAAATTACTGTTTTGTTTGGTAATGCTTTAGAGTATCGATGTTCTTGAAGTTATCTTATTTGTTAGAAATATGCTCAAAAGTATGTGCTTAATTAAAATTCAATATTTGCTGGTCAGCTTCAGCTATTGAAATTGTATATGCCGAATTTTTCCCCTTCTTTTTACATTCTTCAACCCCTCCTCCCAATCGATCAAACCGTATACCCTACTTCGTTATAACTTTATCGCATGGAACATTTGTCGAATACGTGCGTCGATTTACGATTAGAGTCTCGACTGTGAGCTTTCAACAAATATCGATTGTTCTACGTCTACAATAAGATAATGAACTTCTCATTCGTTTCTCGTTAGATAACGATGCCAACTGCTAATGTCCAAGATTAAATGTAAATTTAAAGCAATAATTTATCACGCCTCACAGACCATATTGCAAAAAATAGGGATAACGGGGAAAGTTTCTTATTTGAATTATAAAAAAAGAAAAAATACGATAAAATAAAACCAATGAAGTATTTCATTATTACCATTATCAATTACCACCTTGTAAAAAATTAGTGCTGATGTACAATACATATTCTAAGAGAAAAGTATTTTTTTACCTGGAAGGAAACTGAAAATACGAAACATGTCGTTTTTAAGAAAAACTACTACAGGTAAAAGTTTTATTTGGTTTTTCCAAGTTTACTTTACAAAAATTATAGGACTTCAATAAAAATATGAGAGCTCCTTTCATCTTCCTATATTCGAAAAAATATTTGGTGCACGCAACCAAAATATTCGATAAAATTAACAAAATGAATTAACAAAAAAACTTTCATGGATTGCAATGAAGCAAACGAGTTTGGTCGATTTAGATACAGTTAAACAAACTATTTTTTTGAATGAACAATATGTTTTTCTGACATACTATTGACACCAAATAAAACTTTTGAATACCACGCCTTTCAAATTTGATAATTTTTTTCCTAATTTCAAACATTTTGTTTGAAATTAATCCTTTAATCGTTTGGCGAATTCTATATTCTTCAAATTATGTTAAAATTTGTATTATTGTTTCATCTCTTACTAGGAGATATTAGAAATTCAAATTTCAAATTCAGGATATGCTTCTGAAACAAAATATAAAGCAAATATTGTTATATGTTTTAGGGTATAATTTAAACACAGTGAAAATAAAGAATTACTGTATATATTTCAAGACATAAAAGATTAATTAAAATGATACGTACAACCGTGCAAGTGGGGCATAGAATAAATGAAAAAAACAGAGGGAAAGGAGACGAACTAAGATGATAAATATATAAATAGGCACTGTATATGTATATAAAAAATGGCCATTTGCACCGAAATTTAAGTACAAATAGTCCCTTTTCATGTCCCGCTATTCGTGACCAAAAATTGCAGCTCTTCGTACCGAAATCTCGACACACGTAATCGAGAAAGACTTGTAACAATCAAAATAAATAGCTGCGATTCAAAGATTGACACCTAATTACTTTAAGTCATACTATATGTAGGCTACTTTTTCTTTCATCCGTATTCTAATTTGTTTCATGGATAAAATATTTCATAATAGACCACTCACTTTTCCAGTTTAATAACCTTGTTGTAATTCTGTAAAATTAAAGGGTCCGAAAAATTTCAGCACCAGAGAAGTGGCTTTAGATCAAGATTCGCCTGTCACTGAAGAAAGTTTTTTCACGAAACTGGAAATTGTGAAGCGATCGATGTAAATGCCCTGAGAGCCTTTTACAGCCCAGGCACACGCAAGACCTTCGATATGTGTACTTACTCTACAAAGTATTCCAATTTCAAACGAAACAAGAAGCAGGAAAAAATAAAAAACAGGAAGTAAGTACAAGCTTATTTTTTTGGTAAATTTCTTACACCGTACCGTTTTTCATTTTTACGTTGCAATAAAAAAATGGCTCGAGAAGCATGATCCTTTTTATATTGTTCATAAATAGTGGATTATTATAAATTTACTTCCTTTATGGAAAGTTTCTGCTTTATCGTTAAATAATTTAAAAGGACCCAAATGAAATTATAAATTACCTAAATTCAAAAACTAAGAATGACTCGTGACATAATAATGCGAATCTCGTAGGTCCAGTATAATTCGTTTTAATTTATAATGCAAGAAAATAAGATTTTTATTCAGAGCGCTTTTTTGACAGATTAGAAGCATGCGGTCACTTAAGTGCCTACGTACATCCACATTTGCTGTTGGTGTCCAAAATTAAATTACG